>VWYI01036739.1:41914-62264 GCA_013399455.1 Anthoscopus minutus | reverse complement strand
CTGTGATTATATGTCCCTGAACGCTAACAGTCCCACTTCTCATTCCCAGCAACCACGGGCTTCTCTAACCTTGCCTTGCCCTGAGTGCTTTGATGTTCTGCACGCGAATAGCCCTGGTGGGGGATTCGTGAATGATCCACCCTCAGAAACAATTTTCCCCGCAGCTGCATAGGCGTGAGCCCGCGGGCGGCTGAGTGCCTGCCCCGTCTTTGCGCTGGATGCAGGTGGAGCGGCTGCTCCCGGGCCAGCCACCTCCCAAACGCCCTTTGCCGCCTGCTGGATCTATTTTCCGAGGCACCTTTCAGAAACATGAGGTGGGATTTTGTGAGGAAGATCCAGGCAGTGGTGGGAACAAAGGTAAAAGAGCCACCCTGTCTGTCCTAGCAGATAATATTCCATAGGTTTGTTTTAGGAGACATCATAGGCAACATTTGTCTGAGAGCAGAAGGAAGTGCCACAGGACGGCTACAAGTACAGTGCAGCTTCTTTTCATTCAAGCATTGTCAAGCACTGCCTTTTCCTACAAGGCTTGTCATATTTATTTGAGATACCTGGAACTTTGCACCTCTATCTGTCCACAGGCTGAAGAGTTTTAGTGGATCCCTCTGCTTCAGCCTAAATAACTCAAATAATTTCTCAGCCAGATATCTTTAAAAACTCATTTTAAGACTAAGACTAGCTACTGCTAAGATTAACATTGAGAGTAGCCAGAATAAATCTTACAGTAACCATCTCTTTCTCTCTGCGTATGTTCTACTTACATAGGTCCTTTCCTTTTAACACTATAATCTGAATTGCCCAGCTGGTTCAGGGAGGTGATTATCCGGCTCTGCTCTCTGCTGCTGCAGCCTCACTTAGAATATTGTGTGCGGTTTTGGGCACCAGAATAGAAGAAGAATATAAAGCTATTAGAGAGTGTCTAAAGGAGGCCAACAAAGGTGGTGAAGGGTCAAGAGGGGAAGATATATGAGGAGGAGCTGAGGTCACTTGGTCTGTCTCCTCAGCCTGGAGGAGACTGAGAGGAGATGTCATAGCAATCTTCAGCACCCTTACGAGGGATTGTGGCAGGGCAGGTACTGACCTGTTCTTTCTGGTGACCCAACAAGAACAGATGGAATGGCCTGAAGTTGTGTCAAGGGAGGTTTAGGTTATATAATTGGGAAAAATGTTTCACCCTGAGGATGNACTGACCTGTTCTTTCTGGTGACCCAACAAGAACAGATGGAATGGCCTGAAGTTGTGTCAAGGGAGGTTTAGGTTATATAATTGGGAAAAATGTTTCACCCTGAGGATGGCTGGGCATTGGAACAGGCTCCCCAAGGAAGTGGTCACAGCAGCAAGCTGTTTGAGTTCAAGATGTATTTGGACAATGCCCTCAGGCACAAGGGTGTGACTCTCTTGGCTGTCTTGTGCAGAACCAGGAGTTTGACGATCCTAGTAGATCCCTTCCAGCTCAGAATACTCTGCGTGATTCTATGAATACGTAAAGTCCTTGGGCATACTTTTACAAATTTTGGCTATGGATCTGCTCATCTCTTGATATTCTGTAACCATATACACTCTGTGTGTGTATGTATATATGTAAATATGTATATTATACATGCATATACCCACACATATGCATCCCTACTTTCAGGAACTTCCTTTCAAAAGTAGCTTAAATTCCATCTTAAGCTGGCTAGGTTTTGCCTTTCTCCCTCAACAGGGAAATTCTTTCAGAACTGTAAATCTGAAAGAAGTCTGAAATCTATAACTCTAACTGAGTTCTCATTCTGTGAGTTTCTTCTCACAGAAGCTCATATAGAGGGCAAATCTGACAAGATAAGAAGAGCAGAAGCGTATTTTGGGGGTGACTGTTTGGTGACTTGGCACTTCTTAAGTGAATTTATGGCTAAAAATTAAATTATTCTCTGCAGAAAAATAATCATGGACCATTCTGTTAAACAGTCATATTGTGTTTTCTTGTGGTTGGACTCCTTTTGCATTTAAATTCTTGTTGGAATTTTCCATCTTTCATTTTCTGAACAATTCAGGTACAGTGTCATCAGCTTGAAGAAATAGCTACATCAGTAACCTAAGCAATACAGTGAAGATTTTTTCCAGAATATACATCAGATATTCGGAGACATCATGTGATTAAGGGGCAGCCTATTTAACCAAAATGTTAGCAATCAGAAAGTTATTTGCCTTTGCCCTTGCCACTTTTGCAGAGCAACAGTTCTGACTAAATATTCCCATCCAAACCAGGAAATTATTTATGTTATTTTCTAAAATCTTCTGAATACTACTGAAGAGTAATTTGCAAGTAACTGGATTTATAAACACAAATATTTCACTAAATGTTCTATATATTACATTACATGTGAGCAGTCAGATGTGAAAATAGTTAGAGCACAGCAGAATAAATTAGTCTCACCAAATCTGTGATACAAAATTAATTTTGTGAAATTCCCAGTTACCGAGCATATTCTTGCTGTACTGCATGTGCTTTTATTGCATGAATATGAAATGACCATTCTCCACCACATTCTTTAGCTGATAAATGCAAGGAAATTTTTATCATGTATACAAAACAAAATGAAAAAATTAATCATCCTCCTTCTTTCCTTCAGTCTTCCCTCAGTCTTTTACCTGAGTGAAGCAATTGAAACCTAAGACTATGTTCTCATTTTGAAAATTCTAGTATTATTAATGTTAATGTGTTCCTTTCACCTTCCTGTTTTTCACTGTGTTTTTCTATGTAACTGTTTCTGTTCTGAGTATTTGTTGCCCTGTGTGTCCTATTGACAGGAGGAAATGTTGAAGAGATAGTACTAACATGCTTAATGAACATATAGCAAACTTAATCTCTAGAAATTTAAACATGTACTTATGAGCTGTGCTGGCTTGTGACGTGGCAGAGAGGTCTGGCTAAGCTCTAGCCTCCTCCCTCTTCACCACATAGCCCGTGGCAAAGTTATTCATAGACAGTGGTTCTGTGAGGAATGTAAACACTGTAAAAATGAAGGCATTCTTCCTTGCAAACAGGTTAATGCTCATATGGCCATGGCAGAATTATGTAGCAGAGCAGAAGGGTCATGTTTGGCTACCTGGACTACACTTAGCCATTAGATAACTAAGGACTTTTATTATGCAGGATAGATTGCCCTTTAAACTTTTGAAATAAAAACAGAGAGGGGGAAAAAGTTTGAAAAGGAAGAAAAAGCCAAGATGTATTTTTAATCTCCCTTAGTAAAAAAACAGCATATTTTGTTAGACTGAACAACAACAAAAGGACATTTAAATAAATAATAGAAAAGTAGTATATCTCTGTAAGTAATTGTCCTGGTTTAGGGCAAATTTGTGAGAACACTTTCAAAGGGGGGCCTCTCCAGACAACAAACCCACACGGCCCCTCTCCCCAATCAGTTCGAGAAGGACTCCTTGGAGAGAAACAGGAGGAAGAACCTGTTTATTGAACAGGCGAGGCACCCCCAGCACACAAAATGAACAACACCAGATAATAACACTCTTTCACCTCTCTGAAAAGATGACAAACTCAGAAAGTCTCTCGCAGGAGTGGATCTCTGTTATCAGTCCCTCTGATGCTGGGGCAGCTGCTGCAGGCCACAGGGTGCAGACTCTTGGTGTTTCCCAGGTCCCAGTCCGGAACAGGTTCAGATGGTTCCAGAGAAAAAAAGGGAAAGGAAAAAAAAGAGCAGTCCAGGGAAAAATTTGGACTGCTTAGATCAACTAACTAATGAGCAGAAAGCAAGAGCAAAGCAAAGCCAGAGCCAAGCAAGAGCAGAGCCAGAAGCAAAAGCAAAAGCTGCACTACCTACTGCCCCATCTCTGTGTCCCGCCAGCCACTGGGGGAGTGAGCAGACTGATAGCAAAAACCAAAACAAAACTTCACTCTTCAAAGCCAGTCTTGAAGGCACAGAACATAATATCCAGCGTAAACAGAACACGCAATTGGGGATACAACCACTGTAACATCACCCTAGGACAGTAATTAATTACCCATTTGAAGGGGGAAAAAAAGTACAAAGATTTTAAAGAATGTTTGCATGAACACTGGATGACAACTTTCTTTCAAGAACTTGGCTGTGTGGAGTCAAAAATGAATTATTGTTTTTGCCTGGTAGGAAAAAAGTTCTAGCAGGACTTGATCCTCAGCTGCCCAAAGCAGGCTTGCCATTTGAGACTCTAAGGGGGTGTACCAAGGGGAGTGTAAGGGGGAGTGGCAGGAGAGCTGCAATCACCTCCTGTTTTCCAGTGAACAGCGCTGAGGTAACTATTAACTACCTCCAGTAACCTATGGCAAGTCCCGCACATTGAGCAACTGAGGCCATGTCAATGAAATTTTTAAAAGCAGAAGGAGCGCATGCCAAGAACTTGCCCAGCCTCGTCAGCAAAGAAAACACACTTTTTGTTTCAGTTTTCAGCTGGTTGCTTACATATTAACAGTCTCTGTCCGCAGGCTCAACATAGTCTTTTCTAGGATCAGAATTTGCTTAAGTACTTAGGGTCTGATTAGCCATAATGAATCACATGAGTGGCCTCAGTAAGGTAGTATTAGGTGACCCGCTGAAGCTGAACTGGCAGCATGAGTTTGGGGAAAGAAATGTGCCTTATGGGATTGTGAGGGCTGGCTTCTTTTCATCTCTTCTGCTTTTCCACATGACCTGTGCAGCGAATTGACACTTTAATTTGTCTGAGAGAAGTTAAGGAGGTAATCTCTTAAAGTAAGTTGGGGCAGTGATTTTGGTTTTTGACTTTTTCTAAGACATGAAATAACTGCAAGTTTTTCAATGTGGTCTATGTAGAGCTGCTAGTGAAATTCAGAAATTGAATGCACTACTTACGCTTTTATGTATCCCATGCATTACTCAGTGGAGTTCTGCACAAAATTGGCATCTGCTGATGCAAGCTTGTCTGGCATGGGGTGCAGCAGAAAGAGAACTACAATGTGTTGCAGCAAAATTGAAATCCTGAGGCTTAAACTGGAACTAAATATGGTCCTGTAAAAGTGGTGCTGTTGGGCACTGTTACTGTCATCAGTTCTGCTCAAAATAACTTCTGAACCATAAACTTTTCTTCCTTCCCAATGCCAACAGAACCTGTAGACTGTATGACTTAATGTCCTCAGACACTCAGCTGTCTTGAGCTCAAACTTTCAGTTTAGAGGAAAGTAAGTACCTTGCCTGTGAATTATAATGAAAGCTTGAATAACCAAATACGAATTCGGTCTCATTGAACTTCTGGGATTCCTGAAAAAAAAGTTTGCACTTGAGAACAACCATCTGTGTAAAGTTTGTATGTTTCTGTGTAAAGGATGCTAGTGTTGTCTTTTAACAAGTTTTTATATATTTATATAAAGCTTTCTGCCTCTGCTGTTTTATTTTTCCTGACCTGAACTTGGCTCTCCAAAAGTCTGGAGGCACTTTAACACTCCATGCCAGTTGTACATGGTAGACACATAATGAGAAACATGAGCTGCTCTATACATTTCAGTCAGATAGTTAATTTTAATGCCAAAGGCAATTCTGTATCAATGGCACTGGTTTTTAATTAATTAACAGTCTATTACTTTGATGTTCACCATACGTTTTAGTTTCAGTTTAGCAGCTCTACACTGTATCTTTGAGCTCCTGCTTATCACAACCTCCAGCTCTCCTAAATCAATTCCTGTGGTTCAGCATGTCTCTTCCACTCAGAAAACTGACCACATTTTTTCAAAATCACTTTTGAGAATAGAGTAATACTTTTAATCAGCTTTCCCAGGAAGATTTCACTGACCTTTGGGTTGCTGTGTAGTCCCTCAAACAGCTATTCTTCCCTTTCTCTGTGGCTGAAGATGTACGAGAAGAACTTCCCACAGGAAAAGGGTGGGAGAGAGCAGCCAGATGTGAAAGACTTAAACAGCCCTTCTGCCCTTGGAAAATAAGGAGTATAAATATATACTGACACATTTTCAAGTTCAGCTCTGCCTAGCATGGTGGGAAGGAAGTTCTCTGAATCATTCAGTCCTAGTTATACCACTGGGGAAACCATAATGTCAGCACACTCTGCTCCATCTCTGCATAACAACAGCATTCATTAATTACTTAAATATTCCCCAAGGAACATAATGCTTATAACTGGGACTTACAATTGACTACAGAGATGCCACAGATTCTATGACTAGGTACATTGCATAGGTCTTTGCTCATCAGTGTTTCGACATGTATACTTTACAACTAAGTATACATTATGCATATACGTACTCTGAAGCTGATTAAAATGACACATTTCCAGCTTCTTGATGAGAGGAAGCTAAATTTTTAAGTGGCAAGGAAGAATGCAACACTTTGGATATTGCACAGAATTTTTCTCCATTATTTAGAACATTTGCTCTTCAAGTTTTTTCTTCAAAGAAAAATATCACCTAGATAAAGTCCTACAACTGCCACTGGATTTTACATTTGATTTCTTTGTTCACTTTTTCTTCTGAACAATGCAATAGAAGGCACCAACAAAATGGTTGTGTTGTTCCACTCCTGCAGTTACTATTTATGAGTAAGGGATGACATGATCATTGAAAATGCATCCTGCAAAATTCTTTGAACCCACCAGAGAATTCTAGGGTATTGAATCTAGGGTATTATTCTAATGATGGACTTGTATCCACCACCTTTCTATACACCGCTATTCATTTTCTTGAATAAAAAGCATGAGTCATGAATATTTTCTTCTTTTGATACCTGCAATGTACTGAGCTTAACTGAACAAGTGATAGAAGACTTTATTTTTCTCGTTACATCAATAATTATACTTTATCCCCTCTAGCCACCCACATATGTACTTGAATCCTGCCAGTAGCCAGTTATGCAGGAGTAAACAGTCTACCATGCAAAAAGCAGTGAATCATGACTTTAAACGTGAAGGAGTGATTGCATACTACATTTGTATATGTCTGCATTTGAATTAAAATTTTTTATTCTTTGGCCGATCTTTATATTTGTTAAAATGTTGATGCACAAGATATAGTAAACTTACTAAATACATGGGAACTGCAAAGAAAATCTTGTCAAAGAACTGCCAGCTGTCACAAGACAATCGCCTTAGTCAAATCCTGCTTTGAGATGTATATATATTATACTGAAATCAGCAGTGCAAACCTTCAAAAAAAGTTTTTATCACAGCAAATATAAGACTTTTAGGAGATATGACTGTAGTATATATTTAAAAGGCTAAGTTTTTAGAAGAGAGAGGAATTGTTTAGTTTGGCAAAAGAAGATGTTGGCAAAAGAAGATGTTGGCAAAAGATGTTGGCACAAGAAACCCATGAGTACATTTGGCTGAGATGTATGAGTCAATATCTAAATTTTTGTAGTAGGTGGTATATGTGGGGAGAGGAAATAAAGTAACTGGCCTCAAAATGGAACTGGCAGATTTATGAAGAAGATCATATAAGGGAGTAGTTCACAATATCTTCTTGATATCCAGAGGATCACCTTCAGTCCTTTGTCTTTTTGAAAGTGTGGATGTATTTTGATTACTAAAGTAGTTTTGAAGAATACTGTCTATGGAAACATTAGGCCTAAGCACAATAATTTAGAGACAGTTTTTGGGGTTTTTTTTAATGTATGCTTTTTATAAGAATAAGCACTCATGGGTTTGATTTATTTCCCAACTAAAAAGAGTGCAGGAAAAAGAGGTTATATTAGTATGCCTGAAGAAGTAAGATATCCAACACAGAGCTGAACTCACCTTGTTACAACAACACTTCAACTATGAGGTTTAACAGGTTGGCTTTAAATGCTTTAAGACAGAAATTAACACCCTGCAAGTGCCTGTTGGACGCTGTACTGGTCTAAAAGCAGTTCTTTACAGGGTAATTTGTTCATCACTGTTTACTGTCAGAAGTAATATAGAGCATGACCTATTAATTCTGGTATTGAAGACCTTCCAGCCCCAAACAATGTGGTATCCAGTTTGCTTAAAAATATATGCTAAAAATTTCTAGAGCTAAAGCTAATGGCAACAGCTATGGTGCTGTTTGTAGTCTTGCAGCTGTAGTTCACATAGTAAATGTCTGTGAATGTAAAGGTCAGAAAAGATGCAGCTCTCTCCCTGTAACTTGTGACTTAGTCTTTCCTTAAGAAATCCTGAATTATGCAAATTTCATAAAACCTAGAATGTGTGTTCAAGATAGGTGATTCAGGCTACATGCTAAAACAGAATGACTCATCATGACCAGAGTCATATAAGCTGGTTTTTGGTCACTGAAGTACGAAAGCTCTGATTTATCTCTCTAGAAGGGAATTTCAGAGCCTCACTGCTCTGATGTAAGGAGATATTCCTGTTTCATCCTCACGTGAACCCATAGACAATTTATATTTTTATTCTTTTTTAGAGTTTCAGTACTATTCTCTAGTTGCAATAACCTTCCCTCTACCTTTCCTTCTCAAATATGTTTTCAGAAAGTTACCTTATTTTCTCTCTGATTTCATTTTGCCAGGCTCAATAAGCAAAAAGCTTTCAGTCTTCTCTTGTGTAGTAGGTTCTTCATATCCCTAATCAAGCTAATTGTCTTATATCCATTCAAAGTTCCTATATCCTCGAATACATATGCAAAAAATTGTAGACTCTATCATAAAGGAGCTTACCAGGTCCTCTATGCTGGCTACAGGACACTAGTGCTTCCTGTATTTCTATATGGCATTCAAACTAGAACTGTGCTGGCTTTTTTTTGTGTCTGAATTACAGCTTCAAGAAGTTGATTTAATCTTTCTACCTGCTATTTCAGATTTATAGAAAATTTTTCACATATTTTAAACCACTGGCTCATGGAAGTATGAAAAATGGGAAGTGATTCAGTCTTTTGTTCAAGTAGGAGAATCTTAAGACAAGGAGATAATTCAGGCAAGATTGCTTAATAGGAGAAATTGTGAGTCCAAGCTAAAACACTCGAAGAGTCAAGCTGCTAATATTGAAACTTCAATATGACAGAGCTTCGGGCATTCAGTAATAAAATGTTAGAGAAAGCTCGAGTAGAGGAAAGTGAAAAAGTAACAGGGTTTCATAGTGAAACCATTAAATTTTTTGCTCTGGCACCACACCAGGGAAAGGTAAGCCAGACACAGTAGAAATAAAAAAAAGAATGTATATTGCTTCCTTTACCAAAGGAACTGGGTTCAAGAAGAGGAATCTTGGATTTCTCCCACATCATCTTGTGTCAGATTTCCTGGTCTCTAGTAGATGTTTTGCTGACATCTGAAGAAATTCCACTGCAGTGTGTTGTTTAGGTGAGACTCTCACTTTCTCTTTGCAGCAGCCAAAAGCTTCTGGAAACTCTCTCTGTCTCTCTATCTCTCTCTTTCTCTCTCTCTTCACTCTATCCCCTGCCCTTAATCCCATTGCCATATTCACTGCCTTGAGATGTTAGTAAGAAAAATTGACTGCCTTTAGAAGTCAGACAAGGTACAGTTCCTGACTGTTACAGTTTTTATAAACTGTCCGGTTTTGTGGGAAATATTAGTCATCAGAGTACATAGAAATGTGCCAGAAAATCAAGAATGCTGAAAAATGGAATAGAATAAAAAACTGACAAGAAATTCAGACTTTCTGTATTGCTAGGCACATTTCCAACACATCGGTCTATTCAGTGTGGACTTTCCCATGCCCAGTATAGAAGCCAGAAGTGTTACTGCACATTAATAGTTAGCCTCTACAAGCTGTGTCATTCTTCTTGTCCACAGGGACTGATGATCACATATGGGAGTGGGGGTGGATCTGGCAGTGCAATGTGGGAGCCAGCTCCTCTCAGAGAAAGGTGAAGGTCATCCAAAAGTGGCTCAGACTATCATTGTCACTTCAGCTTGCATGAGCAGCTTCCCGCTAAATTTGATGCTGAGCCTTGCCCAGCTTGTTGTCAGAATACTTTGACAGGACTGTGATTTAGCAGTGTTAGAGAGATTGATTGATTTTACTCCTCTTTTGTGCTACACATAACGTTCACACTATAGAACTACAGGTTTCTAACTCAGATAGTTTTCCTCTCTTGTCTCTTTCAGAGCAGCAGTCAAATCAGCAATGTAGTGTAGATGCACTGAATGGTTCCCTCCAGCCTGCATTTAGTACCTGTGGAGTTTTCCAAATCAGCTCCTGAAGTTCAGCAAAAGTGGCTTCATGTGAACTGTGTCATGGATGGATTTGCTGCAAGTTAGTTGTTTTTCCTCTCCTTTTCAAAAAGAGGAGAGCATTGGAGTGACAACAGAAGCAAAAGAGTTTTGCTGTCCCACTCACCCCTACATCACAAGGATGCAATGAGAAGTTAGTTCACTGTTGTTCCAACTCAAGTCATGCAATGACTAAAGAATGAGGTTCAGACACTGAGCACTTGCTGTAAGAAGTATCTATGTTAAACCTGATAGTGAAAAGGTGTAACACTGAGCATGCCAACCCAGAAATTTTCATTAATTGAATAGCTGTACTAACTGGAAACTTGTTCAAAGAGAAGAAGAGCCATTTATTCAGGTTTCAATTTTGTAAGGTGTTGTGCAACCCCTGGAAAGATTTTTGGGATGTCCTGTGCATGATCAGGAATTGGCTTTGATGATTCTTTTGGATCCCTTCCAACTCAGCATATTCTATGATTCTGTGATTCTCTAATGACTTTAATCCTCCCAATTAAAGCCCCTTGAGTTTAGATCAGTTCAGTGTAATGCAGAATTAGATCAGAATCAAGAAAAAAAAATCCTCCATTAAAAGGGAAAGAGTAGTTCAGGCTGAAGGAGGATGGGAATTGTTCAGAGAAGTGAAGACTTGCAGCTGTCTCATGCAATGTGTTATCCACCACAATAACAGAAACATATTTTCTATTGTTAAGTACTACTTATGTGGGTTTTTTGGTGTTTATTTTTTGTTTTGGTTTTTTGGGGTTTTTTTTGTTGTTGTCATTGTTGTTTGTGGGCTTTTGTTTTTTTTTTAATTCAGCTTGAAATAGACTTTGGTGTACTTCCTCCCAGCAATACTCTGATACATTTGTTATGACTCCTGCTGAGTAGGAACTTCACACTGTTCTCATTAACACCCTCCAAATAAGGCTAATTTTAGCAAGATACTTTTAAAAAGTGACCTCAAAATTGCCACTATTCATTTCTGTCAAAGGTTACATTCAAGAGAAGAGACAGCATCAGAAAAATTCTGGAAAATAGCTATTTTTTACTAGTTTTCATTTTAAAAACTGGGAATGTCTCAATTTGTACAGATCAGAAAAATCATACAGAGAAAAAGCAGCTACCTCATACTCTACTGCCAGTAAGAACAAGCACAACAATTCCTTTGACTTGAACAGCCTTGTTAAATGCAAATTAAAAACAAAACCAAAAAAACCAAATCAAACCAAAACCAACAACAAAAAAACCCCAAGAAAACCAAAAGGAAAACCTCAGAGTGTTCATATTCAAAATGATGAAATAAAATATAGTTTGGTATTTCTTTTTGTACTAACTGGTTATGTCTGACTACTGCATTTTCCACCTTTTGAGTAATATGACAGCTGTAAATTCTCAGGGAAAATATCACAATAGGTACCAGGCTCCAACAAATACCTTTGAAATCTATTGAAATCTGTTGAAAAACCTCTGAGTAGAAATCTTGATATAATTTAATGTTGTGAAATCTTCTTCTGTAATGGAATCCTGGACCAGGTCAACTTGATGGGAGTCTCATAGCAGGAGGGCATATTCCTGCCATTGTCTTTATGGGATTTAAAATATCTGCTGCAAGATCTACGGTTGCCAAGGTGATGCAAAACCTTAGTGTGCTTTTTAGAAGAGAGCTATGGATGAAATAATGAGATGCACTGTCTGCTATGTCACATCCTGATGTAGAAAATATGTTTGTCTCCTTGCTTAATTTTGCTCTTATCTGTGGAACAATGTAGTTTAGTAAGTTAACTTTTGTACAGTAATTTTTGGAGTGAGGTTTAGCCCTGGGCAGTATGATTTACATGTACCTATGTGGATATTTTATTGCTGGAAATGCTACTTCAGCATATCTTTTCCTGAAGGCTTCTAGTGCTCATACCTTTGCTGCCTATTCATTGTTGCAACTTGGCTCCTCTCTTCACCTGGTGAAGAGGGAGATGTCATACTTTTTAAGTGCAGAAGGCTATTGGATAAAAAACCAGTTAATCCTGTAATTAGTTTTTAGTTAATAATACAAAAGTTATTTAGGAAATGAAGAATTTGACTGCACAACTTGTGAGTACCCATTAAGCTGCCCAGATGACAGCCAAAATTCCTAATCCCTTCAATAGGTATCAACAAAGAGTATTACAAAGTGAAGTATCCACAAAAGGATTTCTCAAAAGTGTGAAAAGCTCAGCCTTCCAGTCTGTAATTCATATTGCAGTTTACTTTTTCATATTAATAGTAATGTTTTGGATCATAGGGCAAATAAAATCAATTGATGAATTGTTAATGTAATGAATGCTGGAAAAATTAGTTTATGATTGAGTTAGTGTAGACTGTGAAATTTCATTTCCTAGAAATGATGTATCATGGAGTTTATTACAATTTATGCCTACAGTTATTGCCATATCAAAATCTAACTAAGGTCACTGCTGTAAGGGAGACCATGTATAATTTACCAATGGGAAAACTACACAAGGTTCTAAATTACACAGACCTTGGATTTCTGCTGTACTAAATCCACATCACATATTTCTATTTAAATAAGCCCTCAAGGGCTTTTTTTGATTGTTTATTTAAGTGCAAAACCTACCAATGTAATATATTTACCAACATAAAATATGGGAAAAGATTCAGGCAATAAAAATTAAGACTATGTAGTTTCATTTAGGCATCTGCTTTTCGTATCCTCTATTTGTCTGCCCTGTCACTTATCAAAAATTATGTTTTGATGATCATGTTGAACAAAAAAATCACAGTGGTGTATTATTCTTCAAGGTAAAAATATACTTGAGTGTTAATAAGTGACGGCCTGGTAAAAGCATCACATCTTCCCCACAAAAAGTGCATTTCTGCTTAAAAAGTTTAATCAACTCAAGTCTCAGGCAAATCAGTGGAGGACCCCCTTATCTTTCATAACTTTACAAATCTTTTAGTCGTGCTAAAAATGTTGTCTTGTGAATACAGACCTTAGGTGTTTTTACAGATTCACTTCAAATAAATGTTTAACCATAGGATATCTGGAGAGGTTTTTTTTTTAAAGTAAATTTTTTGAGGTTTGTGTCTCTTATAAGTTTCATGTACCAGAAATATTTCTTATTGTCTCTGTGTTTCTCACAAGTAGAAATATTTCTTTTGGCCATTTCTGCATTATAATGGTAAGATGAGCAAAAGCCAAACAAATAAAACAAGTATACTTGTCAACAAATGCAAATTTAAAGACAAACATTTAAAAATTCACTGGAATATGAAACAAATTAATTGACTCATTTGGTTTTGGAAATATTCCAGTAAAGGGCTTGTCCAACAAACAGTAGAAACCTTGACAAGAAAAAAATAACACCAAAAGCCAAAATATCTAAAAGAAATAAAGTTATCTTGAATCCCAGTATTTTCTTGAATGATTCCACAAATGCTGAACTTTCCCTCTTGCAAAACACAGCAGTATGATTAGGATTTCAAATAATTCAATTAGTATAAAAATTGTCTAAAATACTAGAGTTAATAGTATAGAAGCTAGGCTGAGACACTTGGAAATTTAGAGAAATTATTCTCTGAAATTTATTTTCCATGTACCGATATGTAATAAATACTACAGACAGACGCTTCTGAAGTGTAACTTCTGTGAAACAAGAAGGCAGGGAACCTGTTCCTCAAACACCAGTCCACAAGTACTTCTACCTTGTCAATCTGGCAATTATTTTTTCTCTTTCTTCCTGTCTCTTCTTTTTCCCACCAGATATACTCAGAGACAGTGAAGCTAGATACACCTCAGACAGAACTGCTGGGAGGAAATTTTTGTAGTTGAGCACTCCTTGGCAGTGTAGAAACATGAACTGCCAAGTGCAATTCTCTGCCTCTGAAAGAGTCCCAGAATTTTCCGAGAGCATTGTTTTCAGGAATGCACTGAGATACCCTCAATCTTTATGAGAACCACCAAACAGTGTGCTAAAAATCTTAAGTTCTGCATGCCAGAGAGCAGCTACTTCAGGATTTGGCCCTAATCGTTACTTTACTGTTCATTCTCAGCAAGAAAGGAGATGCCTATGGGACACTGAACATCCCATTCCTGGCTTTATAGAGACAAAATATTTTCTGCCTCTGAGGACACCACAGGGGATTCCAACCAAAGCCCAGGCTCTTCTGTAGGACTAGAAGGAACAAGAGTCAGAAGCATTTTTGTTACCTAACCCAGTGACGTATAAAGTGCTCGAGGCAGGTGGCTAGTGAGCACAGACACGGGAGGTCTTCTCTGAGTGGGCACCAACACATGGACATTAGGATGTGAATGGTTCCCTTGGTACAAGTACAGATGTAGCTTAGCAGCATTAGAGATGTAAGCTGGCAAGTAAGAACCCAGTTCAGTGGCTCATGTTGTGGGACACAGCAAAAAACAGCGTAGACATGTGCCTTATGAATTGACTATAGCCATTAATTTAGTTAACTGTTAACTAATTGTCTTTTATTACTGTTGACTCAAAGCGGGCTATTTTGTACAACCATGTGCGGAACTATCTGAAGTTAATAGTACATCTCATCTCACAGATGTTTTTTCCTAGACATTGCATCCTTTCCACTCAGATGAGGACCATTCAGCCAGAATAATTAGTGTACCCTGTGACCAATGAGCAAAAGTATTTTTTAGCAACACTCTGGACATTCCACTCTGGGAACAGATTACATCAAACTCTGTCTTCTCATGGAAATAATTGACAGAGATAAAGAACACAAATTTAATACTACACAGAGTGAGAAAATTTCAAGAGTTAGAGAAAAGAAATGTACTGAGCCTCAGAGCTTTCAGCTCAGGAATGCTAGAAGCAGTTTGAGCTTTCTTCAGGACCCACCCCAAAATTTAACTTTTTCCCTAAATCCAAGCAGCAGTAATGGAACCTGAAAAAAACTGAGCAGGTGAAACAAAGTTAATTCAAGTATAAAAATGGGCAGGTTTTGTGAAAGCACACGTGAATTTATTCATAACACACTTTCAGTCTGAACACTGAGGTTTCTATGACCCCTGCTTAATCAGCTGTTTTTTCAAAAACTAAATTGCTTGTCAGTAGCTTAAAGATTACTGTGTATTCTGAACCCCTTTACCACAGAGGTTTAGTGATACTTCACTGACATCTTCCACAGTGTCAGTTTATTTCCATAATCCTACATTAGATAAGGGACCAAGGCAATCACCTGAAGTTCAGAAGGATTTCGAGAAGCACAAGGCAGCTAAACTGATTCTGGCCATTTACTGTGATGGTGTGATGGCTTGTCAGTCAGGTGGTAGGAATCACATCAGTTCTAGTTGTTCTGCAGAGACATTTGAAGAACTGTGTTTGGCTTCAGCATCTTATTAAAAAAAAAAGCCTAATCTTTTTAGAGGCAGAGATTTATCATCAACAAATTATCTCAAAATTCACTTCCATGGTAGTGTGAATTTGAAGCACAAAACAGCATTTCAATGAGGGCCTTATATATTTTTGGGAAACAACTGTGCTTTTTTACATTTCACTTAATACAGTGTTATAGTTTCTGTAAAATTTGGAGAGTAATCAAAATTAATTTGCAACTAGCACAGACTCATGCATATCATGACTATAAAAGTCACAATTGCTTCACTGAATTCTGATCATCATAGGTCAGTGGGGAGCTTCAAGATAAACTCTTCAGTATTTTAAACACATCTTTAGCAAATTCTTATACAAAGATCAGGGAATACATTTCCTTTGTTACTCACTTTTTCTTTCTTCTCTAGTCTTTTTCCCTAAACTCAAATATACCATGTCCAAATCTTTTTCTTCATGTAGCGAGAAATGCTCTAGGCAGACCATTAATATGGTCCCATAAGTTAAGAGAATTTTCTTTGTGAAAGTGTTGGAAGCTGCCTTGTTATCATGATGTTATTTTTCATTAAACAATACCGCTTCAGACCTCGCACCATTGCAGTCTGCTTTCAAATGTATATGTTTATTTTCTTCTCTTGAGTTGTTGCTGAGACTCTGACTGAATGTTTCAATGCCTAAGATAACAGCCTAAGATAAAGGTGTTATTAACAATGTATATCTTCTTTAAAAAGTTATTTTTATTCTTTAGTATCATGGAGTATTTCCTGTCTGACATTTGGGACAAGCTAGTGTAAAGGTAGTCAGCATATGACAGATTCTAAAGTTTGGAGGCAAATCTCTAAGCAGTATTTCACCACTTCAGGAGTTTAGGAGCTTTAAATCATCTTGTGGAAGTGCCTGTTTCTCTACTGGCTATACTGAGAAGTACTTCTCTCGTTTTTGCCCCTCCAATCCATATTGTAGTGACTGATTGACCCCTTCCTGTAAGTTCTAGGCTAACTGCTGTGTGTGATATGACACATACCAGCTCCAGGACATCACAGCTGACCTTCCCCCACTATATCTTCAGCTGGTTGTGCCAACATGCTTTGTTATGAAAATGCAGCATTTCAGAGCAACGGAACTGAGTATTCTAATCTTGTTGAAATGCTCTTATTTAATCTGCAGTTATCACTTTGGCATAATTGGACCTGTTTCTTTTTTTTTAGGATTTGTGAAATCCAAAATTTCACAAAAATTTGGATATGTGAAATCCTCATGTAAGTAGCTGGATATATACCCCGAGTAATTCTAGAGTTTTGTCCATTTTATTTCTCTACTATGGATTTCTGGCCTATTACCACAAACCTGGCCAGATATCATGTGTGATGTATCATATATCATGTATCTCAATATTATATGGTATATGTTATATGATAACATATGATAAATATCACTTTGTTTATCTGCAGAATACCATCAAAACCATTCCAGTCTCTACAGGTTGGCTGGTCTGTTTTCCTGCAAAAATTTGCTTTTATAGCAATGTAACAATGTTTTATAACAAGGCCAAATCAAAGACTTTGAGCCATTCTTGAAGGAAAAATTAAAAGGTCAAACCTAGTAACAGTCAAGTTAAACAATAAAGTGGAAGCTGCTCTTCACATCCTTTACCTTGTCACATGCAGCTCCTGCTATATTAACTGGGGGTGAAGTCTGTGTGTTCAAGTTCATTTGCCAGAAGAAGGTTGCATGTCCCCTAAAAAAGTTCAAAAGTTATGAAACAAATATAAACAGACACACTGTTTCTGAATCTGTGGTACTTATTATCTCAAGTGCAAATATGTTCCAAGAAAATTAATCTTTATCATTTGACAAGTGGCATGAAAAACCCTGACAGAAGGAAATAACAAGAACAAATCTTATGAGGAGCAGAGGAGTTGAGAGAGCTGGGGTTGTTTATCCTGGAGAAAAGGAGGCTCAGGGGAGACCTTATCACTCTCTACAACCTGAAAGGAAGTTGTTGCCAGGTGAGGGTTGGTCTCTTTTCTCAGGCACCAAGTGACAGGATGAGAGGAAATGGACTCAAGCTGTGCCAGAGAACGTTTAGGTTGGATATTATGTTTAATGGCAACGTGTTCAGGTTAATGGCTGGACTCAATTATCCTAGAGGTCTTTTCCAAACTTAAAGACTCCATAATTCTAAGAAATTATAGGAGCTTTTTTTTTTCTTATGAAGGGGTTAAACCAGCAAAGAAGTACCATGAAATTGTGAAAGAAAAGAATTTTGGAACTGCAAAGTAGTTACAAGTTGCATGACGTTCTTGTGTATCACTGGTGTAGATATGTTATGTTTGAAAATGTATTAATATACTGTATTTTATGGTAAAAAGTGGTACTGTTTCCCTTTTTCTACTATAAAAAGTATATTTTTCTATGCATCTTCCTGGATATTTTCATTAGAAGAAAACTGATAAGAAAGTTGGCTTTTATATATATATATATATATATATGTGATTTTTAACAATGTACAAAGACCTGTGTGATGAATTGCATGAGAAAGAGTTATGCCCAAAACCCACTTTTTGCCATCAGCGGATCCAAAAGAATTTCCTTGGTGAAGTGCCAAGCTGGAGCTTTTTAAACTCCTTTCCTTGTCCACAAACCCAGGGCCACGCCCTAACCAGTACTGTTTGCCTTTAGCCCACAGTAACATGGGCTGAGTCCAATCTCCCCTTCTTCATCCCATACACCAGACTCATTAGTTGGAGGATTCTGTCACCTTGGTTATAGCTGTCCCAGCAACAAAGCTGTTAAATCATCAATTTTCAGTTATTTTCTTCCCTACATGTCCGTATTTAATTTATGTCTGCAAATCTGTAGACTAAACTTTAAAATAAGTATTAGGAGTACCTAAATGTATTTGATTTTGTATTAAATTAAAATGCACCCACAAGAAATTACCCTTAAACAAGTAAGATATGACTGGAAAACAGAAATAAATCCACAGTCTTCCACATCTAAAATGATGGTTCAAATCCAGGCCAAGTACTATGCAAAATGTCTGAGTATTTGGGTGACTCCGCTGACTATAACAGAAACGTTTACATATTGGAAGTGAAATGTGCTTTCAGATTTTAATGGATGAGGCTGAAAGTTGAAACTGTTATTTATAGAAAATATCGATATAGATATAGATGGATATTTAAAATATAGATATGGATATAGAAAATAATTATGCTGGTATGATTCTAATCCTCAGTGATCAGCCTTCTTCATGTGAAATAAATTAATAACTTTATTGGCAGTTTCAGTATATAAGTCAAAACCTATGTAGGCATGGCAATTTATCCAAAATAACCACCAGGATGTTGAGCAACTGATTGCTACATGAAGAGTAATGCTTTAGTTTTGCAGCTACTGATGAATGCGAAGCAGAATTAAAGTGCATTGTCACTTATGTCTGAAAGCTGTCCTGACATCAACAATAGAACTTGAACGTTACTGAGATGAATCACAAGATGTACCAGAGTAAAAGCATCTCTGGGGACTGAAAGGATAAATGCACTTTCTTCCAAGTTTACTCATTGGTGGTAAAGCCAAGAAACGATAATGCATGCAGTGAATCACTTCAGCCATAACTACAAACATATTTCATGATTGGTTAATGCTTAATTTATTTGATGCTCTAGCCTAAAATAGAAAATAAAAATATGGCACTGATCGATTCTTGTGAAGTCCACACTTCATGCACATTTATGGATGCTATCCAAACAGCAGCTGAACTATGAGAGAAAGGTGGGCAGAAATGGGCCAAAATGGGAGTAGCAAGTGGAATGGTCAAATCCAGGGGTGACTTATTTTCCACTCATATTATTAGTACAGCTTCTGTCTCCATTAACCTAAGAAATTATATTAGAAAACCCTCTTGATGTCTTGAGTTTTGTGGATAAGAAATGGAGGAAAAAAACCCTATCTAGCCATTCACTAGCAAGAAACTTTGGAATAAGTGCAGCTATACCCATTGTTCCCTTTCCCTTGGGGTAAAATGCATTTCTGTTTTGGGTAACCTTGTGTTATTTTCAACCCATATTTTATCTGTCACAAAACAAATTAAGCTTACTCTCTTCTCTGCAAGCAAGAAGAGGATATGCGGAGAGCTTCTGTTTCTCTGGAGCAGAGTGCTCTTGCTGTGGCCTTTGTGGGGTTTTTTTGACAGGTCTCCACATTTATTTCTCCATATGTCTCCATGAGGCTAGTCCCTACTTGTGAAAAATTGCTGGAGTACCTTGATCAGTATAGAATACTTGGGTATTTTATATTTATGGTGTATCTGAAATAACATACTGGTACCTCTAGTCATTTGCACATTGGTATAAACACAGAAACATTTCTCTTTTTACTCTGAATATGATAGCAATTCAAATATGGTTAGAGATATCTGTTCTTTATCTTCGCACTGGTAAACTGGGAAAGCCATCTCAGTGTCATTTCTTTTTGCTCCAGGAGGAAATACATCTCTAGCAATAGGTAAGGTAAAAGATGGGAAAAGGAATTTCTGGCATAAGGCTGAAAAAGTGCGTCCCAGAAAATATTCCCTTGTACAAATCTGAGGATACAGCAAGGTCGTGAATTACAGATACACAGAGCTTAAGATAATCAAAATTCAGTGCTTCAGTTTCAGCAAGTGCAGCTTTTGTCTTTGAGCTACTGTACATGCTGGGCCAAGGAACAAACAAAATGGGGGGAGGCGATCTCAGACAGAGCTCGCTTTATGCTTGCGATCTGATCTCCCCTGAAAGAAAGGGCAGAGCGATGCAATGCTCGATAAGAGAGCAGCCCGGGTGCCTTGCGCCCTCGGCGCTGCGG
>VWYI01036739.1:25848-41552 GCA_013399455.1 Anthoscopus minutus | reverse complement strand
GGCCCCGCAGCATCCCTTCGGCCCCGCAGCATCCCCTAGGCCCCGCAGCATCCCTTCGGCCCCGCAGCATCCCTTCGGCCCCGCAGCATCCCTTCGGCCCCGCAGCATCCCCTCGGCCTCTCAGCATCTTCTCGGCCCCTCCTGCTCCAGCGCAAAGGAGTGTCGCACCGCAGCCCCGCGGGCCGCTACGGCCTTCCAGCTGATGCTGCGGGCTGGTTTGCTTGCCCAAAACGCGTTGCTTTGCGGTATGGGCTGGTCGGGCTTCTCGTTCAGTCCCTCTGTTAACGCAGGCACTGTCCATGAGCTGTAGGTATCCGAAATGGGCTGTGCTGCCTGCCTTTCTGACGCCTTTAGGTTGCCCCAAGATTTCGGACTCGGTGATGAATTGATTTGGTGTTTCTATGCATGTGTTTGATCTTCAGCCGATGTAATCCATCTTTTTCTACAGCTTTCTAAGCACTAGGCCTGTATTTGTTAACAAAATTGCCACCTTGCTCTAAAAAAAGGTACAGTTTTAACACATAAAAGGTTTAGATTAAAAGTGATAACAAAAAAGTGAACCAGAGCAATATTTAATTGAATTAATTTAAAGTATAATTTTAGTTAATTTGAAATGGGTGGGATATCTTTTAATATTTATCTATTTAGTTATTTATTAAATAACCCAAACCCCTGAAATTAAGAATTTATTTGTATTTATTATCAATGTTTAATATGATGGCATGAATTTGAGATTAGGCCCTTGTTATTTGTCTATAATTTTTGACCTTTAGGTGTTAAGCTGTAAACCTATTAAGAAGATAGGCATTTATAACAGCTGCCTTTCTTCTCATTTCATGATGAGATCATTTCATGGTCTCTTATCTGCCTTTTTGGGAAGGAAGAATTTCAGAATAGTATGACTGTATCCTCCTGCAGGTAGGATACAATCAATTGAAGTTGTCTGTAGAGATGCTCCTGGCTATTCACTGAAGAATGCTGAAAGCATGAATGTTGAAAACAAATTAATAAGGGTAGAAAAATATCAAAAAAATAAATGGTTGTATTTACTGTGAATGGAAGACCTAGGCAAGTCTCTCTTGCAGCCAATGGAAGCTTATATGTTTTTTTTCTACAACCAGGTCCTGAAAATATTACTCTGCATATATAAAACCCATTTCTGTATCTGATACTGTGAGAAGGCACTGTGCCAATGCCTCAGGTCACTGGAAATCTTAACTCAGTGTGAGGTGATTCTGCAGCCCTGGATCCTGGCAGTCTCTTACATTATAGCTGCGCTAAAAGGTATCTGATATAACAGAGTAGTTTAGAAGGCATGATTTAAAGGTACAAGGGGTAGAAAAATCCTTTAACATTTTCAACATAAATGTAGAAAATTAACATGAGTCACTACTGAAATACTTCATCTCTCCAGTTACTCCTAAATACACTGAAAAATCACTATATTTCTTAATTTTTTTTAACTCCTCTGCTTAAAATCAGTCACCAGAACTTGCTGGTTTTGGTTTTTTTTCTGTTTTTACTGAATTTAGTTTTGATAATTTGAAACTGAACATTGAATGATTTCCAATGCCTGTAATGTAAAAATAGGTAAGGGAAAGTTCGCAGTATCATGTTAGCCTCTGGTGTCACATTTCCTGACTTCACACAATCTTGACCTGAGAGAAATTTGAGTAGTGACTGCCCTGCTCTGCAAAGGTATTAATCTCAGAATAATGGCACTTTCCTCGATTCACAAACCCAGCCAAACAGAAAACCAAGATAAATCCTAAATTCTTGGCCCAAGTGAAAGCTTTTCCTTCAAAAGGAGGCCTTTATTACATGACACCCATTAGGTCTCAGCAATTGTTTTAATTTTAACTGAAATATGACTGTAGTGATTTATGGTTCATACACATTAAAATTAATCTGATAGAATATAACAGACATTAAAAAAGCAGAAGGTAATTCCATACCAGTTGGATCAGTAGTTCATTAAGATAACTACTCTGTGTCAAAGTGACAGAGGAGAGAGAGCATTTAGACCTGGCCGTATTCTGTAGATTCTCAGCCTCTATAGTTGTATTAGGGTCCAGCTCTTCCTGGTTCCATTAGTGTTCATTTATGGACCTCTCTGTGTGAGTTAGCCAGAGCTCCTTATAGACACGATGACACTCTCTGGCTCCACAGCCTGCATGGAAGCAAGTTCCAGAAGATTGTGGCTTTACAAAAATTACCTTCTTCCATCTATTGAAAAGTCCTGAATAGCTTCCTTCAGTATTGCTTCCATCTAGCTTCAGGGGTTTGTTCAATAAAAATTCCATGTTCACCTTATCCATGCCTTCACAGTTAATCTTGATCACAACCTAACAGATTCTGATAATTTCAGAGAAATGTCATCAATGACCCTGAGACCTCTTTCCAATGTCCAGTTCATTGTTCTTTAGATATATTTTAAGTTGTTTTTCCTGGAGTTAGTCTACTATGTCTGTCTGTGTTGAAGTTCTTGTGAGTCTCTTTTGCCCACATACTGTTTTGCAAGACTCTTCTGGAGTAGGATTTCCCACTGCAAAAGCCATTCTGGTGCTTTCCCCACGGACTGTGTGTATCCACCTGCTAACATGCTATTATTTGGTGTACTGACCACTATTGTTCTATCATTATACTATTGGTAGAAAACAGGATGCATTCGTGATGTATGCCTGTATGAACATACATAGGCACTATATTTTCACAAGGTAAATGCCACCCTATTTATGAAGCCTGTAATTTAAGAGTTGGAAACTGTCCCTCATTGCTGAATATAATTATATATAAATCCCATATCCTTTTAAAAATTAAAAATTAGTAAAACCAGTGACACATGAGTTTGGATTGAGCAGCAAGATAATTTAGGATAACTCTCCATACCCAAAATATGACTAACAGCTCGTAACATTCAGATAAAGATAAATCAACAATATTTCTGAGAAGATTAAAAGCATGAGCCTGTGTAGAGATATGTCTGGCCATGGACAGGATGATAGATCTACAGAGATGATAGATATTACAGAGCTCTGTAAATATGTTCATAGGGCACTGTAGCTAATCAGTTCCTTTATTTTATTTCTAACTCTTCATATCATTTGTGTTTGTGTATTGGCAGCAGGCCTACTTAATGGCCTTATAATAAAGAACATACCAGTTTATCCCTGGTGTACTAGCTGTCTTCAATGGACTTAACTCAGAAATTCTTTTGGCTCAGTGTTAACAGAATACTTGGGATGACTTGAGTTGCTCGAGTGCTTTCATTTTTGTGATGTTACAGTGAGGTATTTCCTTTCAACGATGCCTCTCTCAGGCAGAATTTAAGATCTGCTCCCACATTAATGACAAATCTCTCTACCAGATGTATTGCTTCACAGAATAAATTTCCAGCATGTGTAAATGAGCTGTGTGCTTGCTTTTGTTTTCAATCTACTTTCCATAGTTTCTGCTTTATTATAAAGTTTTTGTAAGGTGTCCATCAGGAAACCCATAGAATTTATATCCACT
This sequence comes from Anthoscopus minutus, assembly GCA_013399455.1. Taxonomy (NCBI): domain Eukaryota; kingdom Metazoa; phylum Chordata; class Aves; order Passeriformes; family Paridae; genus Anthoscopus; species Anthoscopus minutus. The sequence goes on along the minus strand of VWYI01036739.1, from coordinate 38,039 downwards.
TTAAATATATCAATATAAATGTCAAAATATTTGTCTAGGTGTCTATCCAGATCAATAGCAAAATTTAATCCAGCAAGCCCAGTCTTTACTCTCCAACTATATGTTCTGGGTTGCTGGATCTCCACCATTTTTTGAGGTAGGTTGGTGTATTCTACCACTGCTCTCTGTGTGCCTTCTGTTGAGATTTATTGTTCCCTATATCCAAGTTACAATTCCTTTTGGAAAAGTTTGATTTATTTCAACAATGTAGAAAGGTGGCAGCAGCCCTGAGGTGATATCTGGAAATACCTGGGGATGTGGACTGGTTGTTTCCCCAACAATGGGAATGGGGAATGGAGTGCCACAGACACCTCACTATAGTACTAGAGTCTGGCTAAACTTTTGTTTGTTTTGAATTAGTCACCAAGCTACCTTCATATTAGTGTGAGTTTCGATTTAAACAACATCTCACAGCAGCCATTATTCTCAAAATATTCAGTCAAAAATGGTCAGAAGATCACAGAAACTCTAATTAATTTTCAATAATGTGACATTCAATAGAGAGGTGGCTGGAAAAAATAGTCGTGTATTTTAATTTGTTGCCTTGGTATTAATGTTTAAACAACTCTAAACTTTATTGCAGTTGAAAAATAGTACTGAAAATCATTAAGAGAGCATGTCTGTAGGGTCTTCTTTGATTTTTATTTTTTTTAAGCATAGTAGGAAACTGAAGTTGGAATGAAGGATTTGAGAAGTTAGGCTTTGGGGTGGTCCAGGCTGGAATGTCTAGGCCTGCTGTTAATGGGCCCAAGTGGGTGGTATTTGAGCAATTGCTGTCTGTAAACTAACGATCTGTTTGCAATAGAAAATGCACACAGACATTTCTTGCTGTGCAGGTGTACTCTGCTGAGAAAGACAGGTCCCTACCAGCAGAAAAAGGGAGTCCTACAAATCCATTTTTAATGCAAACCTCTCATGGCCTGCACAGTTGAAATGGCTTGGTACTGCTGCTCTAAAATAGTCTGCTGAACAGGGCATGGTTTTAAACATGTAGCAGAAGAGCCTATATCAAATACAGGTGTTTAAATATATATTTCTTTTCAATATCCCTTCGCTGCATGCAGAAATCTTTCTCCCTGTATATCTTTTCAGAAACAAATCTAAACAAATTTGGCAAATAAAATTTACTACCTTGAGGAAGCCCTATTTTTCCTAAATTAAAAAATGAGACAGGATTTTTAAGAAAATGCACTTAGTTGCTCTCCTTTTCTAGATAAATGAGATCTCATTTCTAGATAAATGAGATCAGACTAAAGGGGAAAACTTTATGTATGAGTCTAGTGATACAATGTTGACACCATATTGTAATGCTGTATACTCTTGTAATATGTTCTTGTTTACTGCTCCCATGATGCAGCAGCTACTCAGCTGTACCTGACAGTATGGTGCTGACCTCACTCTTTTTATAGATCTTATCAGACAATAGTTTCTTTTTTTAAGCCAAATTATGAGGTAGTTTGTTCTCTGTCTTGCTATTATGAATCATTCCTTATTGTTTCAGCTCTTTTCCTCCATTTCACTTTAATCCTTCAGAAAATTAAACTTGTTTAGATTTTTCTTGAATATTTCCACCCATCCTGCCAGATTTGCCCTGAGGAAACTTCTTACTATGCATATCTTAAGGTGTCTTTGCTTAAATTTAATGATTTACTTCTGGCTGTGTTTGAGTCTTTTGACATAGGCAACCATCTAACTTTATAGACTGTGCATTATTTTACTGCACTTGGGAGTTCTTTTCAGAAAGGGAAATATAAAAAACTAACATGCATCAAGCACATTTTTTATGATTCTTATGAAAGGGAATAAACCACAAGAAAAGGAAGCATTAATTGGCAATTCAGTTTTCTTTTATTCTTTCTTCAAGATCATGCAAAAAAGATCACTTGTATATTTTTTTAACAAGTACAGCACTACTATCTTTCTGTTGGAAAAAGAAGTAATAGCATTTGGTCTTTTACATGCTGTCTTTTTTCAGTCTCGGGAATTATGTTAAACACATGGATTGCTGGGGTCAACCAGGGTGAAGAAAGCTCAAATATTCCACTTGGCCTCAAACCATACCAGCTGTGCTCCTTTTTTCTCATTAGGCTAAGGCTTTTGGCATTCACAAGCTCTTCCCTTAGCTTTTGTCTGCATGCAGTGCTGCGGCCAGTGAGAGTCCTGTCATGAATTCCCAGGATGCAGCTTCTTCTTGCTTTTACTCAAGTGTGTAACCTCATAAGGAGCATAAGGAAGGCAGCAGAAATCCCTGGTCAGTCTCGGAGCCCAAGGGGGTGGACAAAAAGAAGCTTTTGTAGGGCTAAGTGTGTGCCCCTAGGGCCCAGCCTTGGCTTTGGGTCAAGTTTTAGAGCAGCAGATAGGTTTGTTAAAGTGGCCTTTTTTTATCCTTGAAGAATCACTGAAACTCATTTGTACAGCCAAATTTCAAGGTACTTTTTCAGCTTTTACATGAAACTTGCTTTCACAGGTTATTGTAGAGAATTTCAACTGTCTGAACAATAGAGAAGCTCCTGAGGATATGGCCTGAGTGAGGACATTCTCTGCTTACCTTTAATTGGCAGCTTCCTCCTGGCTGGGAGGGTTTTCTGGCCTTTCTCCTTCTTGGGATAAGGAGTTAGAGGACATGAATTAGTCAGGGTTCCTGCTAAAGGAACAGGGAACACCTGGTGATATCAGAGCTGATCTTTTTTTGTTCTTGGCTGACAAACAGGCTTTTCAGGTTCTTTAAGATGCTCAGTGATAGTGGGCAGGTCATGACTACCACAGCAGAACCAGCTGTTCAAGTGTCTTGAGTTCAGGTTAGCTAATGTATAGGAAGCAAACACATAGACTTAAAGCCTATGTAGTGAGAAAAAAGCTCTTTGAGAATTTTTTTTCATCATTCAAAATTTCATTTTATTGGAAAATCCTACAATAGAGACCATTTTGTGTCAGGTAGCATCTCTGTGCTGCACATGAGCTTTACTGTGATAGGAAGCTCCAGTTCTGACCACCTGCCATACAGTTTTGCTTCTTTTTCCTTTCACTGCTCAGTCTGAGCCCACAGTCGGAACTAATCCTGTGTTTATCTGAATAAGCTTTCCCATGTGGAACTGTGAACAGCCTGAAATAGTAGCATTAACTTCTGCACTGTTTTGTGATGCTGACGTGTTTGGGACACTGAAACAGCTTAAAGAAGTGAGGACGAAGGTAGCATATTCAAAAAGCATATTCAAAAATAGGCCATGCAGTCAAAGCTTATTAAAAAAGCTGTCTAAACTAAAAATGAAAACAAATTAGGGTACATGAATATTTTTAGGAATACCATTTTGGCACGCAAACTTTTCCAAATGCTTTCAGGGTCATATATTCGCTGTTCTTCCTTAGGTGGGAGTCCCATTGAAACCGGTGGGAGTTGTTTCTAAATAAAACTTTGGCCTATGATTTTCCCTAATATGACATTTTTTTTCTTGAATGACCTCCTGGCAACCTTGTTCGTAAGTCATTTGTCATGTTTATTCTCTGAGTAAAAAGTACCTTCCATCTGTTCTTAATCTGTGTTCCCTTTAACTTCTATTTTTGCCTCCTTTTTTCTGTCATCTGTGTTACATTGGAAATAGAGTTTCTGGGCAACTTTATTTATCTTCATGTAAGTGGTTGTAGTCATTGAAATAAATCTCCTGGTTTTCTTTTCTTTAGGCCTAGACAACCACAGTCATCAGGAAAAAAAAGAAAAAGAAAGGGATAGTCAAGAGCTTCAAATTAATTATTTAAATTATTGAAATTTTATTTAGATGCCCCTCTCTAGACTGCTTTGGCTAATGCTTTCCTTTCGGTTCCTTGCGGTCTTCCAGCTCTCAGCTTTACAGAGTTGTGTTTTCCAATCTGGTCTCTCACACCAGCTGTTTATTTGAGGTGAAGCACATGTGCATGGTCTCTATTCTTTTTCCTGATATGTGGCAGTACATACATAATTTACTACATTCTCAAAAAAAGTCTTGTTTTGGTGAAAAAATTGAGCATTTTTTAATAGGGGGAAAAAATAATGATCTCTTTCTGGTATAAATTTTGGCTATTAATGCTGATTTCTCAGCATGCTGTGACTTTTTGGATAGAAAAACTCTTCTTCCAAAGCATCATTGAAATGTGTGTTCCCCTCATGGAAATGAACATATTCCCATCCCCTCTATGCCCAAACTCTATGGGTTTAAAGACACTGCTGAACATGGCTTTCCTGATTGGGAGACTGCAGAAAAAGAAAGAAGGTTCATTCTCTGAATCCTTTGATCAGCAGAATGCAATCTAAGATTGAGCAATGCCTCTATAAAGAGGACTGATGGACTAAATTTATCATTAATAAATATAATACACATGGTGGATGGATCTTAACTTATGTATGCAGGCATGACAAAGCATTACAATTGCTAGTTCTAGAAAAAACAAAACCAAAATAACCCCAAAACTAATCTAGACCCCACTGTGTTCAGCATAGTACAAAAAAGCAAGTAATGTTTGAGAACTTTTAAAAACTAAATAAAAACCAAAACAGCAAATATCACTATATTCTACTACAATATTCCACTACACAAACTACACAAACCTGTTGTACATCCTGCTTCTGAATTCTGCTTGAGCTTTTGGCCTTTTCTCAGGAAGTAGACCTCACACAGAATAATCAAATGTGGAATAGCTCGTCTGGAATAGCTTCCATGAAGTTCACTACTATATGAAGTTGGGCTGTTCACTCTTGGAACATGAGGATGGAGGGAAGAATCTGTAACATTACTGGTGACAAATTCAAAAAGAGCAGGAGAAGGGGATTTTATTGTACAATGTATAGCTGAAGTTGGGAAATTGAATTTGAATTGGGAAGTTGACTCTTACAGGGTGTTAAGGATGCTGATTAGTTACAGATATGCAAAATGTAACTTAATAAAATTAATGGAATGTAAACACAGTTATGGCTATTAACAAGTGTGACCTCATCTTAGGAAGACCCCAGAGCTGGGCTGAGGTCCTAAGGGAACATGAGTACATGCCTGCCTCTCACACTCTTCCCTCAGCTACTGCAACAGTCTGTTCTTGACAGACAAACTGCAGGGAGAGGTGAATTCTGATCTCCCTGGTGCAGCCACTGCATTTGCTTTGATGAAATCCGACTTACCACACAGCTCTTACGGCAACTGTTCCTATTCATTCAGATCCAACCTTTAATTTATTTGTAGCTCTGTACTGAAAAACAAAACAAAAACAACAAAAACCAACCAAAAAACCACCAAAAATCCCCACAACCAAAGAGGAGCTTTCTTGGTTAGCATTTTTCAGTCATGGGGCTGTGATTGATGAGTGGGGAAGGATGTGACCTAGGAGGTCTGGAAATTCATCCCTCAGCCCTGCCTCACTGTGTGGATGCCTGCTTTGCTCATGTTTCATGGCCCATGCTAGCTCACTTTGTTGGCTGGAGTGGGTGATGAGTGCCTTGTGCAAGATCAGGGCCTGCACAGCAGAGTCCTTGTTGGCTGGACTGCAGTGTAGGGACCTTTCTTCATCCAGACAATGCTGATTTTTACTGGTTTTGTGGGTTCCTTTCAGAAGGGCACTGCCTACATTTTTCTTTTGTGTCATCTCTCTTCTTTTCCTTGCTGCTGAATGTTTTCTGGGTTAATATTGTATTTCTTCCATTCCTTCTCAAGCCAGTACATGACCTCTGAAGTAGATGGCCCTGGGAAAAGACTTCATCCATGCTTTCTACCAGTTTTTTTTTTTTAATTTAAATAAATAGCTTTATTTTTGTTTAAAACAGATTATAACTGGCCTTGAGGGAGATGATTCTGATTTAATAATTGTTTGATTTTAAGTATTTTGATACTAAACTGGCTTATTTTCATTTTAAGGCTTTCTTTATTCCTATTTTTAAAATAGTGCAATGTATTTGGAATACACATTGCAAATGTAATTCTGAGATGCTGGCATTCTGTTTTTCAGGAAAATCAACTAATGTTAGTTTTAAGATTGTTGTAGCAGGAGATCCATCAAATCCATAGTAGTAAATTGGTAACTGGTTTGGGCAGGTTTTATCCCACTGAATATCCAACTTGTTGGTTTTTTTCTTATTATTCTAATTTCTCAGAAACCAAAGAAGACTAGAACAGTTTATGTTCAAAGGGACCTTAAAGACCATCTAGAACTGGTGCCTATAGCACATGCCATATATGAAATACTAATGATGTTCGAGTCACAAGTTGGTGATCTGAGAGTTAATAACAGGGTATGGACTCTCCTGCTGTCAGGAGTGCAGCAGAAGGAGAATGCCCATTTTGTGCCCAAGGTGTGGGAGCAGTGGAAATGGAGTTCTTGAGTCCTGTTGAAAAGTTACTGAAGGTGGAAACCTCCAGTGTGTCCTCTGCTGTCAGCTTGAACAGGAACGTAGGGGCCAACATCAAAATGTTTCCTTTTAACCATTTTAAACTCTTTTAACTCTTTTTACCTTGTTTTAAGTCTTAGCAGGGATTTGCATGGGAGAAAATTTGCCTGATTGAGACCCATTGAAGAAAGACACCCTACCACTATTATCTTGTACTTATTATTATTTTAATTTAGCTGGAATGGCTTGAATGGAGATAGAGTTTGTCTGAATAATAGGCCCTGCCTTGCTGTCACAGGGTTTTGGAAAGATGAGGTTGCAAGGAAAGACTCAAGTGAGAAATTGTCTTTGGAAATGTTAAATAATAGGTTTTTGGATACAGAGGTACCACAAGAGAAGGGAAAAAAGGAACATTAAGGAAGATCTGGAAATAGATCACATAATATAATCACATTTTCTCATATAGTTCAACTTCTTTGATATTTAATGTTGTGCTGAACTTTGTAATAGACAAAATATGGACACTGAGCTGTCACTATTGAGCTTTCTGTCATAGTCTAATTATTTCTTTTTTTTTCCTCTGTCACTTTTTTGTATAGGTGGAAAATGTTAGGTTACTTGATCGTTTCTCTTCAAGAAGAGCTGTGGTGGGAACCTTATATTTAACAGCTACCCATGTCATATTTGTGGAGAATGGTTCTGAAACTCGCAAAGAAACCTGGGTATGAATTTTTAATATTTCAGTTAGCTATAAGTGCATGGCACTTAATTGATGGTATTTTGAAAATTACGGCTGAAACACTTTGAAAAAGTTATTAGTTCATATGGATGTTTTTATGAGGCCATTTAAAGTTCCAGCCCAGCAATTTTCAAAAATTTTCAGTGGATTCAAGATATTACAGACTAGTAAGAGGAGTAGAAGGGCCTCCACTGTATGAATACCAGATGTGATTGACTGAGGAACAGCTGCTGTAAACTGCACTGTTGCTCCTATCATCCAGGAAGAACTAATGAGAAATGCCTTGAATGTGAGCTACTTCCTTGGCTCTGTCAATTCTTGGCCTTCTCCCTTACTGCTAGTGTTGAATCAGTGGTTTTGTTGGTTTAATCCTTCGAATTTATTTTATAAAGTAGTATTTTGAATTAACTGTTTTGATTGATTGACAACATACATTGCATTTTCTTGTGGTTTAATCCCAGCCACTGACCAAGCCCTATGCAGCCACTTGCTCACTCCCCCAACCATCAGAATCAGGGAGAAAAGCTAAAGGGTAAAATGTAGAAAACTTATGGGTTAAGATAAAGAGTTTAATAGGGAAGGCAAATGCCACACACAGGTGAAACAAAACCAGGGATGAATTCACTGCTTCCCATGGGCAGGCAGGTGTTCAGCCATCCCCAGGAGAGCAGGGTCCCATCACAGTAACAGTGACTTGGAAAGGCAAATGTCATCACTCCAAATGTACCTTGCTTCTTGTTTCATTCCACTTCAATCTACATACTGAGCAGGATGCCATGTGGTCTGGAATGTCCCTTTAGTCAGCTGGGGTCACCTGTCCTGGCTGTGTCTCCTCCCAGGCCCCCATGCACTCTCAATTTCCTTGCTAGCTTTGCAGTAGGCCTTGGCTCTGTGTGAGCAGTAACAAAGCCATCTGTATGTTCACCATGTTCAGTGCAAATCCAGAACATAGCCCCATGTCAGCCACTTTGAAGGAAATTAACTCTACCCCAGCCAAAACTAGCACACATGTACACATATACATTGTGCTGGTTTTGCATTATTTGATATTTGTGAAGGTACAGGTATTGCTCAGTGTCATACATTTGAGTCTTTTATGTAGCTTGATTATGCACCCCTCATCCATTTTTGCACTAATTAACTACATCTTCCTTTGATCCTACTATTCATTACCAGATTTTTATTGTAATGTTTCATCCCATTTGATGCAGTATTTAAAATTATATCAGCAGTTCTACCCATGAGGAGGCACAATATTTTAGCCTTATGTAACTGATACTAGTTCATCTTTTCACTGTGCCAGTAGATGAAAAGAGCTTTGACAGCCACTAGCTGTTTGTTTGCTAAAGCAAACAAACAAAAAGCTTTGGATAACATGAGCAGGCTGATGTTTGAGCAGCTGAAACACTCCAGAAATGCCTCTTTGTCTATAGGTGATGTGTCAAGCTGCTTGACCCTGAAGCTGGAGATAGGAACCAAACTACAAAAGGAGGAGTGTTATGGTTTTCTGAAACAGTAGTGGAAACTACTTTGCCTGCTCTGGCACGTCATTATAAGTAATTACTTTTCTTAAAGAATTGACTAACACAGTTCTTTTCAATTCCCCTCAGGTTCTCCACAGTCAAATTTCCTCTATTGAAAAGCAAGCCACCACTGCCACTGGTTGTCCATTACTGATCCGCTGCAAGAACTTCCAGGTCATCCAGCTGGTGATCCCTCAGGAACGAGACTGCCACGATGTTTACATATCTCTGATTCGTCTGGCTCGACCAGGTATGGGAAGAAAACAGCACAAAAACCAATCTTCATCCTCAGGAGGGAGATTTTAATGGAAGAAATGTATCTGTGCATCTTTGTCCTTTGCAGGTTAAGAAAAAAAGATTCAATAGAGATCAGTTATGAGAGAAATATTGATATAATCATTTGTGGAGCAATGAAGAAAGCTCATTATAGCAAGTAGTTCATTCCATAAAGTATGACATGAACTCTTATTTAAAATAATACTCTAGGGCATTATGGGCCATGAGATCTATTATAAAGCTATTTTATGTGCAACTCATTTACTGGATGGCTTGTGTAAATGGAAATTTAGGAGACTATTCTAAATTCAGGTAACTTTTATGTCCCTGTTGTAACAAAAACTTTACAATATATTTAGTTGTCCTGGCAAGATTTCCATTTTGACTTTTTGTGCTGTGCTGTAATTCCTTAAAATCAGTGAAAGGTTTTGCAGCAACAATGGTTGTTTTATTTCACTGAGATGCCTGTGTTTTGGCTTATTATTGCCTACATTTTGAATGTGCCCTGCGTGTTTCTAAATTCAGTTCAAGATCCTTTTGAAAACTTTCCCCTTTTCAATGAAAAACAAAATGTTGCCCCAAAACCCAACATTTGCTTTTCTACATTATAGCTCCTCTCTGCACTGTGCTTTCCAACTGACATAGCTCCTGGTTTGTTTATTTTAAGCTATGACTTTAGAAATATAACACCAACTCTTCTTTATTATTATTTTAACAGTATGCAAAGAAATTGTCTAATGTAGTTTTTACAAAGCTGACAACAAAACATTAAAGCTGGCTTTAATTTATTTTTTCTTGCTAGGAGAGTGCCAATTTTGTCTACCGTGTAGAGGGGAAAAAATTTGCACAGTCCACCAGTACAGCTACTGAACTTTATAAAGTACTAGTAGAAGCAGTAATACTATATAACTGTAGCAGAAGTAACTTGATAAGCTAGGTGATGCAGGATGAAAGTAATCAGAGAAATTTAAAACAATTTAAAAAATTCAATCAGTGGTTCTTCTGATGAAAATCTGGATTCATTCCATGCACCTTGGCTACAAGTACATGCTAATGTATGCTGGAAGGCATGTGATTCTGTAATCCTTTTTCTTGGAGGCAGGAGGAGGTGTGTGTGCTGCTATGCACCAGAATGATGAAAGGAAGAGTAGCTGAGGACCCTGAATACAGGTTTAGTGACTGGCACTGCAAGAAGGTCTGAGTAAAGAAGATGAAGTAACAGCACTGTGGAATTAGCTCTTTGCATAGTTTAGCTGCACAGTAGTATTCCTTCACCAGCAAACTATCTGATTGTGATTTGAGACAGGATAAAATCTTGCCTACCTAATCAAAATTAGAAGACTGACTCAAGCTGAGTCATTTGTACTATCTGAGTCATTTGTACCTGACAGTGCTCTTCTATGTCATTTTGTCAGGGCATGAATCTGTACTTTCTTTAGGTAATACAATTACTCAGCAATAGAAGGTATGTTTTACTCCATGAGCAGATAGTTTGATCTATTCAGGCTCTACTTTCCATTCTCTGTTCTTTTCATTCATTCCTGAGTGAAGCTCGTGTTGTTTACTGTCTTAACATGGTCAATGCTATCTGATGTCCTGGTTATATGAAAGGTGAAGGTTGAGCTTAATTTTATTTTTGCTAGAATTTTGATAAGGTCAAGCTGTCAGGTGAATTTGGCCTTTTTTCTTAATTAAGCCATTTTGTAAAACAAGGTGATTGTAAGATATTACATGTTTAATAGCAGGATTGCAGATGTTTATGGCAAAATCAGTGAAAGTTTGGGAAAGGTCCTGTAAGTACTGGCAAAGATGTGGTAGCTGACCTTTAAGGCACTGACTACTAATAGTTGAACATTTTTGTTACCACATCCAGTTACCAGCATGTGGTAATACTTACAATGAGGCAGAATTCAGTCATAAATAACCTGGATACGTAGGTAGATTTTTCAAGGCTTTTCTTTTACCTGTGAACAGCAGGTCCAGTGGAAAGAAAATCCAGACACTTCTGACAACCAAGCAGTGAAAATAGGAGCTCAAATTGCTACCAAAAGCTCAGCTTGGATTTATGGATTGTGCTAAAACTTCAAGTTAACAGATCAGAAATAAACCAGACTGTCTTCCTAATGTGTGCCATGCTAGAGGTTTGAAATTAAAGAATACAAAAGGAGTTTAAAGTGCTGGAAAATCATTCTCTTTTTTCTCCCTACTCAAGACTTCATTGATTTTCAGTATGTTCCTGACAGAATTAAAATGAAGTTTTCTTTCTATTCATACTTTAGTGTGTGTATGTATACAATCAATTTAATGACATTTAAAAAGGCAAAACTTAACTTATACTAGACCTCTAGAAGACATAATCAAAAAAAGTAAATACTTTCTATAGAAAAAGATGGGAGCCTTGTTATTATTATTGGAGGGTGTGTATTTATTATTTTTGTAGCTGTAAGTTGTGTTCAGTACAGAACAGAGCAGTGGTTAAGATCTGCTTATTAGGTATATGTTATTAGAAAAGGAATGTAGTATTTAAATTTACTGATTGTAGAGCAAGTATATCAGTGGAGAACCATTAAATGAGAGAGGACTCAGCTTGTGATTTACTTCAGTTCTAAAGTTAAAGATCTGTTGATTGGAAAGCTTTAAGGAACTTGGAACAAGAGAATGAAATACACCTTTGTGACATAGCAATATCTAGAGTATCAATGAGAACAATAGCAATAATTTCAAGTCGTATGCTGGATAGTTTCTCGTGTCAGTAAGAGCTGGGATTCAGTGGCAGTGGTGTCTGGCTGTCACTGGTCACCATGATTAAGAGTCATTAAATGCAGATATATTCCTAAAAAAGTTAAAAACTCCAGCACCACCAAACTTTCATATATGGTACATGGTTGAGGGTGGCATAGCTACTTAAACAACTTCCTGGTCATGATAAAATGATTGATTAGCATAAGCTTCTTTTATGCTATTACATCACGAGTCTCTGAAATGCATTTGCTAATAATGCCAAGATAGAATTTTGCAGTCCACAAAACTATGATTTCATTGGATCTCTTGGAAACCTCCCTAATTATGTACAAAGACTACTGAGTGTTTTCCAGTTTTGGAAGAATGTGCTGCATAGTCCATTGTTCATATTTTTTTTCTTTTCCACAGGATAGATGTTACATTAATAAAGAGACTTCTAAACTACCTCTAGATAGCAAATTCTTTTGAAGAACAAGTGCTTACTCTGTCACTGACTATAATTTTCTTTGGATGAAAGCATGTTGCTGAC
>VWYI01036739.1:0-25836 GCA_013399455.1 Anthoscopus minutus | reverse complement strand
ATGAAAGCATGTTGCTGACATTTTGTCTTTGTGCTGAAGAAGATTTTTACAAATCTACTGAAGACTGGCAGGACAGTGTATTTTAAGTAGCACTTCTATTAAGGCACATACATGGCAACATATACAAATAAAAAAAGAGCATATACTTTCAGTTTTCTTGACCATAGATATAAACCAGGACATGTACTTTTGTAAAGCAACGTGCACTCTTTGAGAGGAAGCTGCATCAAGGTCAATCCTGAGTTTTGAAGTGTGATTTCAGAATGAAAAATCTGAAGTCATTTACTCTTTCTCTTTCTTTGCTTATTTTTTTCCCAGTGAAATATGAAGAGCTTTATTGCTTCTCCTTCAATCCAAAATTAGATAAAGAAGAACGAGAACAGGGCTGGAAGCTTGTGGACCTCAATGAAGAGTATAATCGGATGGGTGTCCCAAACAACTATTGGCAGATTAGTGATGTAAACAGAGACTACGGAGTGAGTTGTTGTGATTTTTCTGTTACAGAGGCTGTCTGTACAATAAATCAGCAGCCTGACTGAGAACCACTGGCAGTTTCTCTACTACTTCACATGAAATGGCGCACAGACAGTGAGAGAAAGGATATGTCTTCGTTTAACAGATGCGGAAATGAAGTGCAGAAAAGAAGTCCACTAGTTTTTAAATGTTAGAGCTCAGCTGCCTGGAAAGAAGTTTAAGTCATACCTAAGGTTATGTGTGTGAATAAGAGTTTCCCTGATATGTAGGGCTATGTAAAATTACTACATAGTTGTTTTAAGAAAAAAAAAGTGCTCCAGATAGTGAGCTTGGCAATATTTTTTCTTCACTGGCTGTTCCCACACTCCTTTTGAAGCATCTCTGATTGACTGTCAGCGTTATTCACAGTCATCTGTTAGGTCATATATCTTCCTAGCTGCCTGCTGTCCTGCCTCATTTGGTTTTGTGTGATTGAAGACCTTAGAATGTTAATTGTGAGAAATAATAACCAAGACATTTTTGAAGAAAGTTTTTTCATTGGTTCTGTTGCTGGAACATATCCATGTTAAGGAAAGACTGTGACATTCTCAGAGAAGACTGAATGTGCTGCAAGAGGTTTTTTTCTTTTTGTTAAAGTGAGTGGAAAAAAATGTGTGACCTCTTTTAAGATAAAGTGTAGGAAAAAGGTCATCATGAGTAAAATCCAGTTCACCACAGCAGCAACTGCTATAAACCCTTCTTTTCCTTTCTCCTTCATTACATGTCTCTTGACTCAGAAAATAATTTCTTCCCGGGCATCCTTAGTGCTTTAGTCATCTCAGAAAGTCAAAGGGAGATACTGAATATCCTTTTGATCCCAGTCAGAATGCTATAGATAATATCAGGAAAAGGGAGTAATAACAGCATTCTATCTGTGGTTTCTCTTGTCTTCAGAAGCAATTTGGGGCTTTATTTGCAGGCTCACTGGGTTCCTCTCAGAAGTGGTAGGCATTGTCAGAGCTGCTTGCCTTTTGATAACCTAGTTTCATGTGGCCTAATTTCTTGTCTCCATCTTCCTATTTTATTCCTTTTTTTTATTATTATCATATTTTCTGAAAAATTTGGCTATATTGTCCCCTCCCATTATTGTCCCCTCCCATTATTGTCCCCTCCTAGCAGAATGTTTGAGAGCTTTACCCACTCCCATCCTTACTCCCAAATTCTGCTACAGAGGATACTGCAGTTGTAAATACAACATTGCTATGCGTAACAATAAATCCCTTTTCTGGGATGAATGTGTTAAACCTGTCTGTTCTCAACATGACCTGAATTAACACTTGGAAATACAGCCCTTCAACCCTTTTGCTTCAGTTTTGCCATCTGCAAGTTAGGGTTAATATTCTCCAGCTTCAAAATAATTTTTCGAGCAATGTCAGTAATATGCGTGCAGTAATAACAGACTATTCTCTGTGGTTTGGGTTCCTTAGCATTTTGGTTTTGCTGTGGAAAGGGCTAATGCTATTGTACTTTGTAGACCAAACAGAGTTTCCTTTCACAGGTCTGTGATTCCTATCCTACAGAAGTCTATGTACCAAAGTCTGCAACTGCACACATCATAGTGGGGAGTTCTAAATTTCGCAGCCGGAGGCGCTTCCCAGCTCTTTCCTACTACTGCAAGGGTAACAATGTAAGTATGAATTTGTAAACTCAAAGTATTTGCTTATTTTAGCCTTGGTCTCAGAATTCTTCTAGTAAGGTTTAGCAAGACAAAATCAGTATTTATTTAATTAAAAAAAAGATTATTAGTGTAGGCTGGTTGGTGTGGTTAGTTCATTAATAGACATTTAATGCAGACATTTAAACCCAGGTTCATCTTCCAGCTAACACAAAAAATACATGATCTCTGTATCACAAGGAAGTGGAGTAGTACAAGAGGCCCTGAGACATGGGTGGCAGAGTGAAGATCAGTAGCAGGCAGCTTAGTAGCAGAGTAATTTTGGATCTGGTAGCTTGAGAGTAAGTTGAGGAGGTGAAAAACTGTACTTGCATCAGTTAGAGAATCAGGAGCAGCTTTTCAAGAAAAGACCTGTGAAGACACACAGAAATTATGGATATAAGAGCTACTAAATTTTGGCTGAGCAGTATGTTGCTGTTTTGCTGAAGAGACTCTGCTTGTCTGCAAGAGTGAGGAGTTCCACCTTCCCCTCTCCACAGCAAACATTCTCAGGGCTGACTGAGCAAGGAACTACTTCACTCGTCCATAGCCATTTGGAAAAAATCCCTGTACCTAAACTATTTGCATTTCTGCTTCTGGCAGCTGAGATGAGCAAGGAGAGGCTTGGACTGAAGGATCCCCCAAACTGGGTGTGTTTACATTTGTGTTCCAGCCCCTTAGGGACTGGCTTAGCTTAGCTGTCATTGCCAGTTATAGGAGAATGGTATCCCCTTTGTACTCTCAAAGGATCTGTGCCACTCCTGCTTCAGTCAAGAGTGGCATTGAGAGGTCTTCCCTGGTATTGGGGATGGTCAGAACCTTCCAAGAGACAGGGCTACTCTGGGGTTACAGGGCATCTGTGGTGTTTGGCACACAGGATGGGACATATTTCCACAGAATGTCACAAGCACGAATCATAAGCCACAATCTACATGGAAATCTTGCCTTTGCAGCAGAGCTTGTAATAGATTTAAGCTTCAGAAGAAGGGAATGAGACATTATTTTTACTCCTTCACCTTGCATTTCATCAAAACATTTCTTCCATAAAGATCTATGAATTTTACAGTGAGGTGAAGAATAGGAAGATTTAAATAGTAAATACAATCTCTGCATAAACTACATATTATTTTTTACATTTTGTTAAAGTCAAGTTTTTCAGAGTTAATCACTTTGCATGATCAGCTGTGTCCAAATATAGACACCTAGGATTCAAAACACTTGTATATTTCCAAATCTCAGTGAAAGAAAAGGTCTCAGGGTCAGGTAGATTACAATGTATGGTAATTCAGTTGGATGACTTTGATGTTTCAGCCTGATTGTTTTCCCTTCTGTGGTTGAAGTCCAGGTTAATGTTCAAAATACCTGGATCTAAAGTATTGTGTTTACTCCTGGATCCTTTATAGTTTAAAGAGTTAGGAAAAGTTGGAGGAAATACCTTCTTGTGAGTTTGCGGGTTGCCATGAGTTGCCAGTAGAGTAATGGTCAGGAAAGGAGTCAGATTTAACAGCAATTTGGGAAGAGCCTGCTGCGTGTGGAATAGACAGGTACCACTCATTTAGTCTTTCATAGACAGAACTTTTACAAAGCTCCTTTATCCTGACAAATTCAGTGGTCATGTGACACCTCTGCGTCTTACACAGTCTGTGTGAATATGATAAGATCAAAGTCTGGAACTATCTGCTCAGCCTATGCAATAGCATGTAATAAATCACTGGAATATGTGCTGATAAGAAGACTAAACTCTAAATAACAAGAAATTGTTTGCAAAACCATTAATAAAGTATGAACAGAGTCTCACACAATTCTGGATTTTTCTCTTAAAGACTCATACTTTACTGACTAACTACTGACAGTTCAAAGATGTGACTTTTCTTTTCTCACAGAAATAAATGATCTGTAGGTCAGTCTATACATGTTGTGACCTTCACCAGGCAGATTCTCTTCATGCTTGTGTTCAGTGCTTAGAAAGTGTAAATATTATCTCCTTGCCTTCTATAAACTGAGCTGTCCTCTGCCTAGCAAAAATAAAAATCTCTCTGCCCACCCATTTCACATTTTGTTTCTTCTTTCCTGGTTTCATCTGGAAAAAAGGTGACCTTGATGGATGTGTGGAGACACTGTCTTGCCTCCTTCAATAGCCCTGCTAAATACAAGTACTCCAGGAGTCTGACCCACTTCTTATGCAGTGAGGTCTTTTTCCAAAAGCAGTGCTAAAAAGACACAATCATTGGTGATGTGGTTCACATTATATATTTTGTTTCCTGGACTCATGCTGTCAGGCTGTTTAGTAAAGCAGGCACTGGTGTAGGTTGATTGCAATCAGTCTTGTACCTGGTGAGTGCAAAAGGACCTATTCTTTATGTTATATCAGTGTTCTCATGATTTCAGGGCTGTACTCATCCTCAAGATATCACCTTTCAGGAGTTATTCCACATTAGGGAAATACAATACTTAAAACAGCTCTAAAATTTGGATTTAAGACTAGACTCAGGCCAATGGGATTATATTTTTTTAATACTTCCTTTTTCCTAAAAATAATGCATTTACTAACACAAAATTAAAGATAATGCATTTATTAACATGTCATTAATTTTACCATTCTGCCTTTCTCATGTATGATTTCTCATGTTACATCTATGCAAACGTCTAATGAGCTGGTTTTGTGAATGCTTCTGGATACTAAATAATTTCTACTTTATAATTATGTTAGGTTGTTTGTTTGTTTGTTTGTATGCTTTTCTGCAGGCCTCCATATGTAGAAGTAGCCAGCCTTTATCTGGCTTTAGTGCTCGATGCCTCGAGGATGAACAGATGCTCCAGGCCATTAGAAAAGCCAATCCAGGAAGTGATTTCATATATGTTGTTGACACTCGGCCCAAAGTAAGTACATTAAATTTCTTGCACATAGCAAGACTGAGTCTGGGCTGAATACATTAGGGAAGATACACAACCTAAGTGAATAAACAAGTCACTTCTGACCTTAGTTGCACCTGTGTAACTCCACAGGTACATGAGGATTTATCAGGGGAATCTTGACTAGGAACCTTGACCACATTATTATCTCTGAGAGAATGCTCTCCTTTCCCTTTTCTTGTTCTTAGCAAAATGTCAGGATACAGAAAAGTGTATAACGTGTAATTGTAACTGTTTACACACATAAAGGAGCTATCAAGTAAGTATATTTCTGATAAGACTGGAAAAAAATAATTCCCATTATAGGACATATTTACAGTTGTTTTTAGTGTTGCAAACCTCTGCCTGCTTATACCGTAATTTTCTGTGCATGATTTCTCCTGGAAATGAGAACATTCCAATGACCTCTGCACAAGGCTAAGGAAAGACAAGTTACTCATCACAGGAATGGAAGAGACCTTTAAATATCTCCAGCACTTTGGTGGTTTTGAGAGACAATCTGAAATATGATAAATACTGACATCAGATGCCATATCTATAACTGATTAAAAACCTCTGGCCAAGATAAAAGCTTTAGAAAAGGTATGCTATGGAGAATTATAGAAACTCAATAATGACCTAGAAAAGGTTGGAAATTAAAAAAGAATTATGTCCAAATTGTCATACTAGCAAACACCTCAAGGTGATAAAGACTAGATAGACTAAAGTATCTGGAGATGAGAGTAGGGATATGTTCTTTCTTATACCATCAGCAATTTTCCTCTTAAAGTTACCAAAGCCTGTGAAGAAGAGATCTAAAGAGGCAAATCTCCACAAAATCCCTTGTAGGTATAGGATTAGTTATAGCATGGGAAAAGGAAAAATGAGAATAAATGTTTGAGGAAAAAGAACAAGGAATCTCTTTCATTATCCTGAGATCAGAAGACAGGGTGTGAAAGGGCAAGGTGGGTAAAACTGAGAGACATGAGAAATGGAGTGAGGAAGGGCAAGCCTGGCAGAGCTGGAGCAGATACAGGGAACCTGCATGGCTGGTGACTGAAGGCATGGGCATTGGTGAAGAGGTGCTGTGAGTGCTCACAGCTCTAATGGGAGCCAGTAGCCATAAAATGAGGGCCTTGGCAAGTCTCATTGACACAAGTGACACCAAAGGCTGTGTAATCTGGTAACTACTTTGACCTTTAGTTTCCCCATGTTGTTGGGAAGACAAGGATGCTACCAGGTTACTTGTGGTCCTGTAGCAAGTGAATTGTGGTGAGCACTAGGAAAGGATCTCTGCTGTTGTGTTCAGAAGGGGCATTAGACATGAAGTACAGACCTAGCTGCCTAAATAACGCTTGTTTAACAGGTTTTTTATGTGTAGTAATAGTTATAGCTTGTTTCCTGTCTGACAGTATTAGCAGTCTTCTCTATTTAAGGCAGTCAAAGACTGCCTTAAATAGGATTTATTGCTAATGACTTACTGACTTGGCTATTAATAATGTTTACCAGGTAGTAACAGAAAAGAGCCATCTTTTAATTTTTTTTCTGGTAAATTACTTTGAGACTTCTGTGTGCAGTGAAAAAAGTATAGTTTTATAGTTTGTATATTGTCCACAACCATAGTTTGTGGATGGTGTGGGGAGACTGAATTAGGCTCACTTAGCCATGATTGCCAGCATAATTCCAGCAATGCTGGCTTCTTCAGGAGCCGATCAGGAGGTGAAGACTGTTTGTTTTCACTTAAATGTTGTAAAAATATTTTGATGTAAAGAAATTTGTATACCGGATTCCTACTTCTCTCTGTGCAGCAAAAATGGACTGATGTACAAGGCTCTTGTGACCCCAGATGCCAAATATAGCCTTGTTACAATTTAGCACTTGATAATGCATTTATAAATGTAGAGCATATAGCAAGGGATAGGTATCAGTGGAAGCAGTTCCTAGCATTCCACACATGTAAACATTTAAATCTTTAACAAATATAAAGATAAAATATCAAGTCTGGTGGAAGGCCTCCCATTTCCACAGGCATCTAAAAAACTGTTTGCCTCATTTCTCATAAGAACCAGCTCCTTGTAAAGATCATGAATGTTGATGGACCCTTCAATTCAACATTCCCAAGTGCTTCTCCCTCACCACACTAGATAATTTTCAAAACAAAAGAGTTGTCTGTGGAAGAAAGCTTTGTTTCCACTTCATTAGGATATATCAGGATGACCCAATGCAAATTTATTTAAGCCATTGTCATTCCTCTCTGAAATCACAGAAGAAACTAATGTAGGCTTACTGTTTATCACTAAAACACATTAGTTATATAATCTTTGTAACAAGACTTGACTTGGTTATCCTCCAGATTCAGGAAAATGCCAGGAAATCTGGCAAGTGGGGTCTGTTGCCTTTTCAGGCTGTATCCTCATATTCACTGAGATTAATCAGGGACATGCACAATTCAGATAGCTTCACAACAACTACTTTAAGAGCAACAGATGGAATTTTGGTAGATGATGTGGAAAACTTGATAGTAAATATTGTGGCAGCTGCAAAGTTTGGCAACTGACAGTATTTAAAATAAATGAGTGTCAGAAAGCCTTGCAAATTTAACCTTATATTTATTTACTTTAAAAGAGTGTTATTTAGATTTCCCTTTAAGAAAGGGTATTTGTGATAAAATTGCTCTGCTGCAGGAACAGTTAATGGTATTTATGTGCTGAGTACTAAGTTAGTTAAAGGGTAGATGTTTTTCATTTAGTGTTTCAGGGATTTGTGATGGCTGAGACTCATGTGTACTGATCTTTCTTCCTGAAGCTATAGACAGCTGCAGAGAGACTGCCTCATTTTGTTTATACAAGAACACTGATGTCAACTTCAAAAGAGAAAGATTAGGATTCAGCAAATAATTTATATCTTTGTAGCAAGTCACGAAGAGGGCT
This sequence comes from Anthoscopus minutus, assembly GCA_013399455.1. Taxonomy (NCBI): domain Eukaryota; kingdom Metazoa; phylum Chordata; class Aves; order Passeriformes; family Paridae; genus Anthoscopus; species Anthoscopus minutus. Next base: position 17,847 of record VWYI01036739.1, on the reverse strand, counting down.
CTGTCCTTAATTGACTTGCTCTTCACAGGCTGTATCTGATTTTTATTGTCCACTGATAGTCAAAACATCAGCAGACTGCTGGTTGATAGACAAGAATGGAGTTTTTTGTTATTGCTCTTTTCTGAATTGCATGTTACAAGTTAAAAGTTTTACCCAAGATTCATATAAATCAAAAATCTGGCGTTTTGCCCAGGTTCCTATCCAGAGTATGGTTCCTTCTGTTATGTCATGAAATTCATGCAGTGTTTCAATTCCTACACAAATATAATTTTGTAGCTCTTTCCTTTGAAGGTTAAGATATTAGCTTTGGTCCTTGGAAATCTATTTTGATGTATAAAAAAACTAAGCTTGCTCATCTTGGTTGGAGAGAAGATGGCATCAGACAATCAGTCCCCAAAAGTGTAGTATATTGGCTGCAAATTAAAATTAAATATTGGGAGTATGTGTGTTTTGGTGGAAGAGGCCAGAAAAGGAGAGATTCTTGTATATCCCATGATGCCATTTGCTAAACACTAAAATGTATTATTGTGGGTTTAAGATGTGACCACAGAAGCAGTGAATCCATAGTACTGCCTGCACTGTTGGAAAATAAACTGGAGACAGAGTTATTTCTTGTCCTCTAGGCAGTGCCTAAGAGAAACTTTTTTAAATTTTTCATGAGCATTGGCTCTCACTGAAATGTCACGTTTTGTCCCATTGATACCTCATGAAGTCTACGTCCTTTATTATTTATTTCTTAAATCTTTCCTGAGCAGAAATTTTGAGTTGTGCTTGGAGGCATGGAGCTTCTGCCACTTGAGCTGCTTTGTCACTCAGAACCTTCATATTTCTTGGGAAGTTTGAAGGTCTCTCAGCCCTACAGCATGAGTTTCACAATAAAGCATAAACTTTATGCAAAAAGAAAATTTATTTTCATTGCACAGTGGGATTTTGCTAAAGGAAATTTAGAAAAAAAAAGTAGGTACTTATTAAAAGAATAATTTAGTTAAAAATACATATAAAATAAAAACTAAAAGTACTTAATTAATTTTTATCAGCTCTAGTTTTCAGCACAAAGATCAAAATTTGGTATACGGAACTTGGCAGACAGTTTTCCTTCCTACCCAAGGGTTCCAAAATGGAAGAATATAAACATTAACCCTACTCTTAATTTTATTCTTGGGAAAACTGAACTAAAGAAGTATTTAGTAACTTTCCCATGCCAGAAAGCAAGTAAGAGATTCAAAGATGAAACCTCAACTTCCAGCTGAAAGTATTTTTGCTGAAGCGCAGCAACTCCTTTGATAGCAGTGTACTGCAGATGAAAATATTTGTGGTAATGTTGTCAATTCAAATATTTTGTAGTCTTACACAAAAATAGCTAAGTTACTATAAAATTAGGAAAAACTACTCCAGCTTCATTATTGCAAGCTTCAAAGAAGTAAGCTGTATTAGCTTTTGGATGATTTGAGCAACGAAATACAGTAACTTGGGCAGCACTGCAGGGTGCAGGTTATGGACCAGTGGCATGGCAGATGAGACACTGCCACCTCCTGGGTGCATTCTGATAGTAAACATAATGTTGATCCAGTACAAAATCAAAATTATTAAAACCCTTATGCTTTTGCAGAGGAATCTTGCCTAAGATGTGGGGCTTGTGTGTTTAACCTCACTGATAAAGTTTCACTCAAAGTGTGTGAAACAGGGATATCAGAGGCTCAGCAAACCAGCACCCTGCCATAGGCTCTAAGCAGATCCCTGGTTCATAGTGCCTTGTGTTGACACTGTGACAAATGTTTCATGTTTGTGCCTGACTTAAACCCTTCTGATTTATTGCTGTAGCCCACAAAGTTGGTTTTGAAAAGATTCTGCTACTGGTTTTCATCAAATTTACCCTGTGTTTTTCAGCTCAACGCAATGGCAAACAGAGCAGCAGGGAAGGGATATGAAAATGAAGACAACTACTCCAATATCAAGTTTCAGTTCATAGGCATTGAGAACATCCATGTTATGAGAAATAGTCTGCAGAAAATGCTTGAAGGTAATATTTCTCTTCACTGGAAACTAGAGGAAAGAATTGATTCTTCTGTCAAAGAAATTGGAATAACTGCTCTGAAATCAGCAGCAGTGAAAAAGAGTATGCGCCTGTTGCAGCTGCATGCAGCTGCCTGCTGGCTAATGGGACTTGTGCAATGGAGCAGAATGGCAAATACTGATTAGTGATTTCTTAATTGTGAAAACACCTTGTTTCCTGGCTGAAATCCAGATATCATTTAATGGTAAATTAATTCTAATTCTGTGCACCTCACCGCTACTATATCTTTTTTGAAATTCACATTTTGATGGTGAAATGAAAAAATACCTTATAGCTGACTTTGAAGCTAGTGGGAAATACAGACTGATTTTTTTTCAAAGCTCAGCAAAACTATAGTGTGATTTTCATGTAAGGTAGTCATGCATTTTAGACTGTGAATTTTAACAGAAATTTATTCATGCCCTGTAAAGAACATATCACATCAGGTCTAGTAATGAAATTCACAGTCAATGGGTGTAACAATTCATCATCTTCAATATCCCATGTAAAGTAATAACAATTGCCTTATAAATACTTACCAGTATATAAACCAGCAAAACTGTTCTGCCATTTCATGTTTGCAGTACATAACTGTTTAGAGGTCATCTGGGAAAAGAGCAAGGATAAATAAGCCATCCTTGGCCCTCAATGGCTAGTTGATTTTTAACAAGCTAATAGGAAGTAGAGCTCACTCCACCATGTCTCCATATTTACTTCATGTACATCAACAACAACTTCCATTACCTCCTGGAGCAGCTTCATCTGTCTTATTCTTGATTTGATGCTCTGCCCATGCTCTTTTACTCTTCATTTGTCTGCAATAAGTCCACACAAATGTAAATTTGAAATCTAAGAAGGGCTTAAATTTTGCATGGAAGGGAAGCTGTGGTCTATTTTCAAATTAGAGCATTTTATGGAAACCAGCATTAAAGAGTCATGCAGCTAAAACATCCCTCTCCATGACAGTTTTCTTGGTCTAAGAGTATCAGGTGGGAAAACAGAAAGATTTTTTGTTCACAAAGAAGTCTTGTTTGGCTAGGAGAGAGACTGGGTGATTAAATAGATCCCTTCATTTGTTCAGCTCAGGACTATCAAAGTTAAAACAGTAAACAACCGGTCTGGCTGCATGGGCAGTGTTGTGTATAATTTTTGAGCCAAAAGTTCATGAGACTGGCCCCTGGCCCAAACCAGCATGTAACAAGGTAATTTCTAATGTATTTAACACTTCAGGCTGCTTGGAGGGCACAAATTCTTAGCATCTATTTTCAAATAAGCCATATGGTTAAAACATCTGCTTTTTTACTGGGTTTTATATTTGCTGTGTTGAAATCTCTCATATAGCAACTTGACTGATAATATTAGAAATCAGAAGTTAAGAAATTTTTTAAAGGAAAATCTTATGACTTTCAGTGTACTAGGGCTTTCCTTATGTAAGATGCTGTGTAGTTTTTATCTTTTTCCATTTGTATGTCTCTCTTCATCAGTTTTTCTGGTGACCTGACTTGAGCATACAAAAAGAGACCTAGAACCAAAAAGGCTGTCAAGGATGATGACAACACATATTTAATATGGCTTTAAATGTTTAGCAATGAATACCTCAATAATATATCAATAATTATAAATTACTGATGTATTATCACTATCAATATAAAAATATATAAATAATTAAAAGAATACATATATAGGATAGAAATATCACTGGATCTATGTGAATCTTTAGTAAAACATCACACTACTCTTTACAGAATGGGTCTGCTGCTTATCATCTGTTGTAAGATTTTATATGGCGCATAAAAACCTTTGAAAAGACAAATGAGGCTGATGAAAACTCATTTTAGCTAAATGTGAACTGTATTGTTGCTTGAAAGTATACAGCATGAAAAGAGAACATCAAGATAGAGTTGGACAGATGTGTTGCTGAAATGCAAGGCCAGTTTAATTCAATTTACTGGTGCTAAGCAGAAGTGAAAAGCAAAGGATCTCCACATGGCAGACTGCAGATTATTTTCAATATACATTTTTAAATAGCTTCTAATGCTGAGAAAATGTGAAAAAAAATTTATTATTTAGTTTTCCATTAGAAAAGGCACTATATTAGGAATGTATTAATTTCAATTCTTTTTTGGGAAAAAGCTAAGGAAATAAATTTATACTTATAAAAATATCAGTATTTATTTGAGAAGGTAAAAAATTGATTTCAGCTTTGTGATTCTACTGACTTTATTTCAAGCCAATTTATCTTATTTTAACATATATTTATTCTGGTATAATGTTGATTTCTGGCAAATTATACCACCACTATAAAGTGATTAAATTTTTAGAATAAGATTGCTTTCAGAATATGCAAAAAGTGTTGAGATTTGACTGTACTGTGGAAGTAAAATACATTTCAATGTGATGCAATTTCCTTTCAGAGAAAAAAAAAATATTTTCCTCTACTGACTTTAGTATAGTATGGATTTTCTATTTTTTACCATTTATAGATGGGTCTACGTGGAGAAACTTGAAATAATTTTGATTCTGTGCACAAACCTCTTTGAAATAATTTTTAACATTAGAAGTACTACACACAAACTTCTCTTAATAAAGATCCAAGGTCTCTCTGAGGGTGCTGTTTGGCATTTGGGGTGGGGTGGGCTGTGCTGCACATCCAGGGGCCAGCTGAGACCTGACTCCCGTGTGTTGGGCACTGAGGTGATGGCCCCACATGCTCCCTGTCTGTATTTAAACAGCAAATATGAGCTTCTCCTCCCCTCATACCAAGAACAGCACTTGCTGATGTAGGAGCAGCCCTCTGATCCTTGGACTTCTGTGACAGATCAGCCAGTAAGAAAACCTGTGTGTTTGGCTCACAGCAGCTATTCCTTCCTCTACCTATGGCTGTCCTGCCAGAAATGGGGGCACTGGTCCAGAGTACCCCTCTGGTATTTTTTCTGGTGGAAGAGGCAGTTTCCAACACGTTCCCTGTTTCTTCCTCTCATCCTGGGACATGGGCACATTGCTGGAATTCTCAGAGCTCTGCCCATTGGTTCTTGATTTTCCTGTGCGTACACTGTACATTAAGCAGGCCATATTTCTCAAAGGCTTTGGTACCTTCTCTACTGAAATGGAAATGCCTTTCCCCCTTGGGATAAGCCTCATATTTGAATTCATTATTGAACTCAGTATTAAGGTCCAGATCAGTTGCCCAAACCATGTGAAATATACAGTGTATGCATTTAGGACAGTATGAACTTTGCTCAGTGAAGTGGTCAGTAAATATTGACTCCAGTTTGGGAGTGGGAATGAGCAAAGCACTGTTTCAGCCTTACCTTGGGCTTCTGTAAACAGAAAGAACAGCTTCAGACAGCATTCAGCCACTAATTGGTCATGCTTCCTTCTGCACAAGAACATTAATCATGTGAAAAGCTGTTTGCTTTCAGTGCTGCTATCTCTGGATCTTCATAAATATGCTCCAAAAATTACTTTTAAAATAACCATCTGGAAGGGGCCTTACAAATAAACATTGCAAGACTTTGAACACACACATTAGGCCATTTTGCTTCTGAACTAAATGGAGTTAGGACAGTTAAATAGTTCAGATATGGTAAAAACTCTGACTTTGGCTTGTAAAATTAAATTTCAATTACACTGAAGGAAAAGAAAGCTATGCCAGGGGCCATGATGGCCATAAATAACAGAGTCTTTCAAGATTTCCAGACCACAGGAGATTTACTAAGACATTAGTAATTGAGAGATTATGCATTAACTCAATAAAAGCCATTATGTTTTTCACTGTACTCTGAAAACTAATTCCAGTGGCTAATATATTTTTCCTTAAAAGATTCTACACTGACCAAAATAAAGATGGAGTCTATTTATGGGGTGAGTTTAGTATTTCACTGTTGAAAAAAGATTGCATCAAATTTCATTGAGAATTTGGTCTTCTAGATTGAGATACCTGATTTAGATTCTGATTGGTTTTTCTTTTCTGATGCCACAAACTCTTTAAAATTAAATAACAGACTGCAGAACAGACACTTAAAGTAAAAACTGAGAGATTATTGCTTTTTTCTTCAATGTGGCATAGAGTTGGGAAGATTTTCAGGACAATATTTTCCTTAACGGATTATGTCTTGTCTTCACCATCAGAATACTTTTGGACTCCAAGTGAAGCTTTAGAGTTTTAAAGTTTTCCCTTTTTCAGGGATGGAGAACTGTGGAGTGAGCCACTTTAACTCAATTGCTATCACCTGTGGTGATGCTGAGAGTAGGAGCCTGTGGCACTATTTATGTGTCTGTCTGCCTGTCCAAGAGTAGAAATAAATGCTTTCTGTTTCCAAGCCCTCATCATTAAATATATAAACTCCTTCCAGGGGTCTGAAGACTTCACTCTGAACACAATCTTGGAAAATACATGCTTCACAGAAGGATGGATTTGGATTTCTTTGCAATAGGCTTTATGGCAGCTTCTCTTTTTAAATTAAATCACCATGTTGGGGGAAATTTGACCCAGCCCCATTTCATAAATATATCTGTTTCTCAAGGGTTACATTTGACTTTTTTTTTCAAAATATGCATGTTTTACACAATGAATATCTGAAGAAGAGGTAATTCCAAGACTGAACTATCAATGAGGCTTAAGGGACTCCAGTTACTATACATTTTAAATGTATCCTATTTTGCAGTTTGTGAGCTGAAATCACCTTCAATGAGTGACTTTCTGTGGGGCCTAGAAAATTCTGGCTGGCTGAGGCACATCAAAGCTATTATGGACGCTGGCATTTTTATTGCGAAGGTAAAGTGCATAAAATGAGAACTAAACTTGGATTAACAAGGTATAGAAAATGAGGACCAAATTCTCTGCTTATGGGTAACTTCTGTTATCTCCTCAGTGATATTATACCTGAAAAAAGCCCATCTTGTAGTGCTTTGTGTATGAGGAGAGATGATTCTTAGGTGCTGTTGCGTCGACGTTTTTCTAAAATAGTAAACAAAATTCGTGTTTTTTTGCACTGATGCCTCTACTAACCTGTGTCTTGTTATGTCAGACTTTTGAATGTCCTTACTTTACTCCCCAATAGTGATTGCTACTGTTTGTTTCCTTATTTGTCCTGCCTCCTCCACTGGTTTCTAAACATCTTCTTTGTGGAAGTGGTAGTTGTAATATATACATATAGCTATATATAATGTATAATTCATTATATTATGCACAATATATAGCTCCTGTGTTATCTCCTCTGAGTTATCAGGCAACCAAGCAAATTCACCTATTGAATCAACTCCTGTGTGTTACCATGGCCAAACTCTAGCAGCTTCAATTTTTATATACTTGAGAACTCTTCCAGAAAACAGTTTTGGCTTTAATAAAAAATTATTTCCCCTACTCCTCTCTGAAGTAATGTAGGCATTTGTCATCTGCCAGCAGCAGCTTTAATTTTGTTGCCCACTACCTTGTGCTCTGCCTTTTACTGCTTTAATTTTTATTTCTGAGGTTACAATTTCTTATTGGCCATTTCATTCATGTGACCTACTGCACACAACTACACTGATAAAATTTCAGGGGCTTCCTTCCTCACTAACTGCTTGTTTCTCTTGTATTCTTCCTTCTCAGTATGCAACTGTACTTTCTTACCTGAACAGCAACTGTGCAATAAAACATATATTGTTACTCCCAGCTGTACTGTTTTCATTAGCTGATAGAAAAAACATTGTTTACATTAGCTTTGCCAGTTTTATCCCAGTGCATACCCTTATTATCCTTTGTGCATATGCTTGCTAGCCTAGGGCCTTCTCAGACATGCATTTTGACCCATTCTTACTTGAACAGTTCTCAGTTCTCAGTTCTTGGTCTTCTGCCCAGAAGGGTTCTGTTTCGGTAGAATTTACTTTATCTTGAGATAAAAATAGATAATTTTTTTATTTGTCATTCCCTATTAAGCCCAAAATTAACTTAAATGTTTTGGTTTTCTTCTAACAGTATTTTTCCTAACCTACTTTTTTTTCTGCTTCCTAAATTTAGGTCTCTTTAGAAATTACAAAGGCCAAAACCCTTAGAATTAAAAAAATAAGCATCAACCCTCAAGTTCTAGAAATAATATAACACCAGACTCTGGAGAACTCAGTACAATTTCTTCTTTATGTGTTTATGTATAAAATTGAATCCTCTGTCCCCAGTTACTACATTAAAGATACAGATAAAATCTTGCTTATTAGAAGTGGAAGTTTCCCACTAGCACAGGCATCCCCACAAGCCTTTACAGCATGTTATCAGTGCAATGCAGTGTACTGCAGTAGTGTCCAGGCTAGTGATGGCCTCAGAAGCAGACATTACCCTTAATGACATTACTATCAAGATGAAAAATTAAGCGCTATGCTTAATTTGCAGGTATGGCTATTCTTTTAGCATCAGGAAAGTGGCATGAAATGTGTTGGAGCATCTGAATCTGCTGTAGTTAGTTTTCTGCTCTGACAGATTGATGTATTTTAACTGAAATGAATCCCATATCTTCCTGTAGTGGAGCTTAAACTGCTAATTCTCAACCAGCATATTGCATCACCTGGGGTGAATTAAAACTTTTCAAATTAGAGGAATAATACTGATTTTCAAACGAGACAAATAACACTTGACTGTATTTAAGAACTCTGTGGTAGAGTAAAAAATGAATGAGCTTTCCCAGTTCCCAAATTAATACTCTCTCCATGGCTCTTGTCTCACTGTTTCTCTCTTACCACTGTCTTCCTCCCTTCTTGTGAACTTTCTGACTTTTTCTGTATCCTTAGGCTGTGGCTGAGGAAGGTGTGAGTGTGCTTGTTCACTGTTCTGATGGCTGGGATAGGACAGCCCAGGTTTGCTCTGTAGCAAGCCTTCTATTGGATCCATATTACAGAACTATGAAGGGATTCATGGTAAGTGGAATCTTTCACAGAGTAAATGTAGCAGGGCATCACTTAAGATGAATACCTTTGTTTTTAATAGAAAATAAACTGTCCTTAAATATACCCTTGTTTTGTTTTGTTGTTTATTTTTTTTAAGTAGGAAGGAAGGCTTCTATATGTTCATATTAAAGTCTCCCAAGTTCTCTATGAAATGTTATTCAAGGTGGGGATCAGTGGGTCGCCTATGTTTGGGGTTTTTTCCTAATCTTGACCAAGAAACCTTCTCACAGCCCAAAGAGATTTTGTGCAAGCAAGATTTTATATTAATTTGCAATGGACATTTTAAGCGTCAGAAGTGTGTCTTTTCTAAACCTTAGATTGCAATGAACAGCTATATTGGAAAATCTGTTCCTTTCCCAGGTCAATCAGTGGTAGTAAAGCATCCAGAAGTGGTTATCAGGTTACTGGTCACATGTTAAAAAGATGTTTGAGATATTTATAAGTTCTATTTTAGAAAGCAATGAAACAAGATATTTGAAGTTGTGCTGAAATACTGACACCCTCTCTGCATCCTTGAAGAGTGCTATTTCCCTGAGCTGGCAAGCAGAGCTCATCACTCATTTTTCTGCTAATTCTGAAAATTATTTAGCATTCTAATATTGCTTGCTTACATTGTTCTTGCTTGCCACTTTTCTGCTTATTCTAAGAATTATCTGGGATTCCAACACTGCTTGTTTACAGCATACTTCTGCCTGCTTCAACATGTCAGCTCCACAACATTGAATGCAATATTCTCATTTTAGGTATTAATTGAAAAAGACTGGGTTTCCTTTGGTCACAAATTTAACCACAGGTAAGGCAATGCTAAGGTTTTCTTCTCTCTGTATGTATATGTTTATGTAGTCTGTATCTGCTGCCATTTCAGTTCTACTTTGCTGCCTTACAAAACATAGCAACAGAATGCCCCAGGAAACTGCCATACCCTTTTCTTCAACTATATAATTTATCTGCCTAAAAGTCAGAATGAAATGTTTCTATATATGCACTGCAAAACTACTAAGGGGAATCCTGCATGCTGGTCTTGCAGTTGCCATGAGCATGGAGAGGTCCATATGAGTAGTGTGTATTTAGCTTGCAAAATCCCATTTAGCTTGCAAGATCCCTACTAGATCTTCTAGTAGTGCCAAGGTGCCCCACATAAATCCCTGTTCATCAAAGGGACTTCTACATCTTCCAAGGCAGTACTTAATCTTAGGCATGCCTGTGAGTTATCTATTACATAAAATATACTCATCCTGTTACACTCTGTTCTAAAAAAAAGCAAGATCCGCTCAGAAATGTCAGGCAAAGTGGAAAGTCATTTATTTGGACAAGTTATTTTGAACATTGATCCAATGTAAATGCTATAACGTAATGAAAACGTTTGAAGGCTTAATATATTTAAACATGGGTAAATTTTCACTGTTTCTTTCTTTTGTGACTTTACTTTTATTTTCTGCAAAAATTAAAAATGCAATTTTTATAGTGGACCACAAAACTCAGAAAACCAACAAAACTCAGAAAATCTGTGCATCTTCACAGAACCTGTGAAATTCCAGTAGGAATTACCACATTTAATATGATCCTGTCAGTTGTTTATGATCATCAGTGGTAAAAGTTAATATGACATGCAATAATCACTGACAGCTTTGCTTTGCTGCACTATATTGTTGTATTTTCTTTGATGGTAATAGAAATTTCAGTTTTAGATGTTTATGAAATTCTACTCTGTTGGTGCACATACATGTAAATGTACATACAACCCCCCCATTCCCCCCAAGCAGAATAATTGATTGAAAATGCTTCTTCCTATTATGTAGACTTATAAAATACTTTTTACTTCTATGTGCCTTTTATTTTCAGCCTCCTTTTCTTCATTGCAAGTGGTTCCAAGAGACATTTTTATACACAGAAAGTTTTATGTTCACTGGACAGTCACAGCAGCATGTAAACATTTCCCACTTCCTAGAAATTTCACCAAGAGAGGGCAGCTTTAACCTATTTTCTGCTGAGGTTATAACGCAGCTCTCCTGCTCAGTTTTCTGGTTTGGGGAATAATCTACTATTAAGACTGCCTTAAGACACACTTTTGTCATTAAGTCATTTCAACAGTTCTGATAACATATGTTACCAAGGTACAATTTATACTTATAGCATTAAAACATGGCTATGCAGCAGCCAGCTTTTTGTAGCTGTAATATAGCAAGACAGCCAATAAAAGAGGCTTTTGTATTTATTATTCTGCCTCCAGTCTACTTCATGATTCTTGCATCTTTTTTTAAGTAAAAATATAGTAGTAATTGAGATTTTAGAAAGGAATGCCTATGATGTAACTTGCACACTAAAAGTGAAGGGTTTGTTTTCCCTAGAGTTAATTCAGTTTTCTTAAAAGAATTCAGGTTATAATCGGATGCATCTTGTCTTGTTTCAGGTATGGCAATTTAGATGGAGATCCAAAGGAGATATCACCTGTTATTGACCAGTTCATCGAATGTGTTTGGCAGTTAATGGAACAGTTTCCTTGTGCCTTTGAATTCAATGAAAGATTCCTCATCCACATACAGCATCACATCTATTCTTGCCAGTTTGGGAATTTCCTGTGTAACAGCCAGAAGGAGAGAAGAGAGCTGAAGTATGAAAATGTTTTCTTTAGTAGCATATTTATGCACAGGGTCTATGGCTAGTGGTGTATTGAGCATCAGATATTCTCCAGTTTGTGTGTGTGTTTTAAGGCACAGGGTGCCTGCTGTCTTCTGGCAACACAGATTATTACCAAAAAAAGTTGATCCGCTGCTGGGAGCATAATCCATGGCGTGACAGGGATTAGTGAAAATTGACAAGAGCATTATGCCTTCAGCCATGTGGGCCTGCCTTTTCTGCAGCCCTGACAAAATACATGGCAACCTGGCTCTGTAACTCCAGTATAAAATGACAGCAACTATAGTTAAGTGTTCAGTTTAAGAGTTACTGCTCCTCTGTGTTTTAAGCTGTCTTTGGATCTCATGTCAGGACATTTTAGTCCTGCTCTGTTAGGTACTTCCTTAAGAGCAGCCTTTTTGTTTGGTAGCCCTCCCTAGGACTGGGTCAGCAGACTGTCCTTCTGCTGTTGGCCCCCAAAGCAATTATGAATTAATCTACTTGTCCTGAGGTCCAAACAAAGACAGTAACATCATTCCTGGCAGTGCTCATGTCTGTATCTGCTTCCCGGGGCCCTGGGTCCTCAATACATGCTTATGTCCATTGCTTTTCCCAAGCAGCCTAATCATGTCAGCAGTAGCAATGAGAGGAAGGTGCTGGTCACTGCTGGGTGCTGTTATTTGATCCCTCTCACTGCTCAGATGCAGTGCAGCCACAGTGCCACAGTCCGCTTAAAATCAAAACCTTCACAGATCACCACATCCCAAGACCTAACTGTGTAAGAAATTGCAGCTCAGTGGGAGACCTTTTAAATATGGAGATCCCTTTGGTGCAGAGATTAGTCTGAAAGCTTACTTTGTGGAAATGTTCCTCTTCACCTCACAAAAGAACCAGTCTCTCCACCTACTCACTCTAGCTGGTTTTGCTTTATGGGAAATGGATCAGATTTTGCTTTTAGTGACCAACAAGAGAATATGGGTCTCTTTTTTTCTATGCTTGTAACTTAAGTCTAATTCTGTTAAGGAAGCTGATTGCAAACCTGAAGTACAGAGGACAAGAATGCTTCATCTAAGCTTTAGCTATCCCTGAATTGTATTAGAGGCTTTAATATATTTTTATTTAATGTATTGTTTTCCAGAATCAAAGAACGGACGTATTCCTTGTGGGCTCACTTGTGGAAAAATCGTGCTGATTACCTGAATCCTTTATACAGGCCAGACCACAGTCAAACCCAAGGGACACTGCACCCACAGATAGCTCCATGCAACTTCTTATACAAGTAGGTAGTATCGCTTTCTGCTGGGAATTGTAGCATGCGTTTGTACAGAACAGAATGCCTTTGTGTATAACTATTTCTTTTTCTATAAGGCCATTTATAGAGAGTGAGTCTCAGATGCAGCGTGTTTGTTCCTTGTGGGCCCATAGTCAGCCAACACCTCTGCACCATTCCACAACAGAGTATTAGTCTGAAAAGAAGCTTAAGATTAAAGCTATATTGATAGTTGTGTGTCCTAATTTCATGGTTACTCAGTTCTTCCACTGATAAATGCCTCTTTCAGTCCTGTTCTAGTCTGCTGTTTCTAAATTTGTAGTTGCTTTAACATCTTCCATTCCAAGATTTTGTGACATTAGTTTGGATCAATTGGTCAAAAGTAAAAAGGACCTTTTCAAGAAATCATATGATGTTATTGCTAAAACAAATATTTTGTTAAAAAACCCCAGACTTTCCCTATGTTGTTATATTACGTAAAATAAAGTTATTTCTGATATTTTTTCAAAACATAACAAAATACCATCACTTTAGAAGTGTTACTGTTGATATTCTGAGTTAATTAATTGTGCCATTAGTCTTAACTTCAGGAGAACTTGAATAGAAATTCATTAAAACTATCATTTAAGTAAAATTGATCAGTTTGTTTTCCAGTTGCAAGTAATAGCACCTGTTAAAGAATCAATAAAAATCCTAAATGACAGAAATTGAATTCTTTCATGTCTACTATACCAGGTCACGTCCACTTTAAAACAATTTAAAAATAGTCATTAATCGTATTCTTTGGGATAGTGGGATTTATAGAAGAAGTACTGATACAGCAAATCCTCCAATAGATAAGTAATCCTGTTGATTTTAATCTAATTACTTGGGTGCGTAAAGATTTCCAAGCATGAGCTATCAGATGATAAACTTAAGAGGGAATGTGATTTAAATAGTATACTATTGGATAGGAATAACAAGCCACCAAGCAGCATGCACGTGCTCCCAAAATATCTGTCAGCTACTTGGCCAGAGAGCTGCAGCTGACAGCAGGGCTTGGCTGCTTAACCTGTCTGGTGAACTGGTTACACACTCACTGTGGCCCTATTGCCAGCACCAGAGTAATACAGAATTTCAAAGCTGAGTTCATGGGAAGCTGACCAATTGAGAACTATGAATAGGAAAAACTGTTTTTACCATTGGCTATTCTATAGGTACCATTGCTCAAAAGCCCATAATGTAGAACAAGAAAATAATGTCAAAAAAGCCTGCAAAATTTTGTGAACCTTTCTCTTAGTTATGATCTAAACTATGTTCAGCTTTCTTTCTATTGTGTATCAGAATTAGTCTGAGCAGTCCAGCTGTCTATGAGATGCATCTTCAGGGTGGAGGAAATGCAAATGAACCATGAACCTTTCTAAATAGTCTATGAACTTACATGTACACACTCTAATGATGAATAAGCATGGATAGATCATTTAGTACAATATGTGTCTGAGGAAAAAAAAAAAAGAGCATGCATGTAAGTAAGTCTCATGAGACTCCTTCACCAAATGGGAAAATTCCTGACCTTGCCATCAATTCCAGGTTCTGGAGTGGTATGTACAATCGCTTTGAAAAGGGGCTGCATCCTCGACAGTCAGTTACCGATTATCTGATGGCAGTGAAGGAAGAAACTCAGCAACTGGAAGAAGAGCTGGAAGTCTTACAAGAGGTAATAAATAGCTGAACTTGATACCCTCCAGACTTGGTAACATGATAAATGAAACCCATCTCCATATGCTGCAGAGTCCCCTACACACTACATCCTTTTTGGTATGAGGATGTTCAGCCATCATCTTTGTTCTCAGATAAATTATTGTGAATGTTTTGTATTTAAGACACAAATTGGACTTATTTCTTTAAGGATAAAATTTTACTTGTGTTGGTGCACAAGTACTACTGAAAGTAAGTTAAGTCCTTCTGTAACTCAGAGGGAATTGCAGCTCAGGAGAATGCTGTAATTCAGCATTGGTTTATGACAAATTGTGCACTTTTCATGCTCTATAAATGCAAATAGTTTTAAAGAGTAGGTTGGGCTCTAAAAGTTTATTTGAAATGAAAAAAAGTAAGGATATATAAGAGGATTTCTGGGCCCAAAATGTGTCCACATGATCTATCTTGTTTCCTTTATTTCAGAGACTGGCAAATCTTCAGAAATCACAATCAGGTAATAATAAAGTCAAGAGTAAGCAGCAGGATCAAAGCAAACAATTTGGACTATATACTTCCAACAACAGCTTGGCTAACACTCCCCAGGAGTATAGCAATGATCTGAAATCATTCCCATCCAGGAGCCCTTCTCAAGGGGATGAAGATTCTGCCCTGATTTTGACACAGGACAACCTGAAAAGCTCTGATCCTGACCTCTCAGCCAACAGTGATCAGGAGTCTGGTGTGGAGGACTTAAGCTGTAGGTCCCCAAGTGGGGGTGGCTGCTTGCCTAGTGAAGACAGTGGCAAGGACTCTGATGAGGCTGTGTTTGTGGCAGGCTGAAATACCTTCACGGCAGCAAGGATCCAGATAACGGAAAGTCTTACACAGTCTGGAATGACATCTTTTCACCAGATGAAAAACTGGTCTGTGGCCTAAACAAATAATCCAAAGAAAGGGAACTGTGCAATTGTGTAAGTAAAGATCTAAGCAGAACAAGAGATTTCTAATTTTAAGACATAACACTAAAGAAAGGTAGTATCTGCTGTTATATTTCATTAAGCCAATATGGTGGTGGTTTTATCAATGCTGTATATAATTATTCCTTCCTTTGTACATTTCCATAATTATTTATTGGACAGGATAATAGTTCTTTTCCTAAGATGTGAAATTCCTAAGTAATCTCTTAAACAAGGTAGAAGATGCATTACTGTTAGCCTCTCTGGTAAAGCAGTCAAAACTTATTTTTGTAGAGCTTAGTTGCCTTCAGACATATTATGTATATTCCTCACTTTTTTCTTCACAAGAGGTTCAAACAATTATTTTGCACATTCTCCTACTAAAATCCTTTACAGCAAAGTAAAACTAACAAATGGGACACCCTGGCTCAGGGGACAAATAGAGTTTTGATCCTGACTAAAAAATTTCATTAACAAGCAGTTGTTTTGTTAGCATCTGAATGCACCCCATTTGCACTCAATTTTCAACCAGTTTTGAAAGTTCAGTAGTCTCTGAACCAAAACTTCAAGGAATATAACAATGCTCATGCAGCCATTGTGCTAAAACACCCCTTTGTAACAAAAGGTAAATAAGGCAGTTTATTCTTGCCTTTTTATGTTTTATTATCAAGTTTGTTTATATCTTACCTTTGTTCCAAACCACCTACATAAGATATAAAGGTGATAAAATCCCTAGTTCTTCAGCCTATTTTCCTACTTGAAAATGTTTTATTTGAGTGGGAGTGAGGTACATAGATAGTAGAGAGAGTAGGGAATATCAAGTCACTTAGAGAAATCACCTACAAAAACATCACTCTGAATTAGTAAGTAAATGAAAGCTGTGCCCATAAAGGAATTGTTATAGAGAATATATCTTGCAAATTTTGGTCTTCAAAATAAAGTAACCATAACCAACTAGTGTTTTTTATCCTCACACAAAATTTCTCTTTCAATATTTGTCAACCTGAAGATAGCACTAATTTAAGAAAAGGACTTATTCATCATTCACCAGAAAGTTTAATCTCATTTAAGAAATCTCGTATTTTTAAGAATAGGAGTAATAGTTTTCATAATCAGTGGTTCAGAAGTAAACAACTGAAAAATGTTCAAAATCTGGAGTGTCTTGAAATTCACTAAAAAGGTGGCCGGCCATATTAGGCTGAAACTCTTTCAAGTGGGTGTTTTTTTGGTTTTCTTTAATTTATTTTTTTTAAATTTGATTTAAAACCAGGTGTTAAAAACATAATTTGTATGGCTGCTTTTACCTGCTTGGAGACAGTGTAGAATTGAACTCTAGTAGAGCAAAGTGGTAGTAATATAAGTTTACTTTGACTGCATTTCACACTACTCCTTCAAGTACAGACCTATAAAAAGAACTGTATTATATAAATATACCTCAATTTAGAATAATTAGATTTTATTATTCAAGTCTGCTTTTCTGGAATGGCTTTTCATTTTGTTCTGTGAACATGCTATTAAAAGTGAACAGGTAAACTTCAGTACTATTATTATCCTCTGAAGGGAGCTGCTGTCTTTGAAGAACTAATTCTTAACAACAAAGTTTAACTTAATGTTATACTGGAAAGGCCAGATTCGCAATCTGATAAATCACTATAGCTCAATTCAAATAAAAACAACCATAATTTTTTTGTTGAGAATCTAGCCTTCTGGTTTTTAACCTTTATGCATTTTTAATAAATTAAAGCCCTGATTTTAACTGCACTTTTAAAAGTGTTTTGTATTTTGAACATAGCCCACAAACTTTATGGCATTAAAGGAAACTTTGAATGGGTTTTCTCAAACTAAAGAAACATGCTACGAAGTCAGCAATGAAAATAAAACACACAAATATTCTGCCAAAAAATCTGTTTGAAAATGGGCAATGTTATTGTACATCTTTAAAATGTAAAACTGTATATGATATTGTGTTCAACAAGACATGTCTAGAAATAAATGCAGAAGAGCAAGATATGCAAATTCAAAGCACTGTCTTTGTGTGGCTTATAACTGCTTTACAACTAAAATATTAACATATTAACATTTTCTTTATTAAGTCTTCACTTACCAGCCCTCTGTGATGTGTCTTTTCGTCCTTGGAATTTTGCATCAACTACTACTGCTTTCATTGTACTGTATGTATATGTGGCATTATCAGGCTAATGAGAAACGCCTTCAAATAAACACTTAGGTGTTATCAAATGCTATTTCGCATCAGAAAATGAAACAAAGGATTGCTTTCCTGATTTTTGTAATAGAGTTCTTCATTTACTCAAGAGTCACTTTGTCACTGAGATCGAGGGATTCTTATATCTTCGCTA
>VWYI01036738.1:7783-19985 GCA_013399455.1 Anthoscopus minutus | reverse complement strand
GAATGGGATGAGCTTTAAGGTCCCTCCCATGATTCCATGATCCTAAATCCATCTCTCCATCCTTTCCAGGGCTCCCTTCCCCACCTGAGATGTTTTTTCCATCCTCTTCGCTCAGACAGAGACAAAGTGATCTGACCTTCTGGGCAATTCTATTGAAGTGGGATTGATGGTTGTATTTATTGCTCTTTCTCCAAAAGTTTGGTCATTATTGATTAATATAAATAAATATTTGATTTTATTGATTAATATAAATAAAAGGCTTTCTAAAAATCCCAGTGTGGACCAGCATTTGAAAAGCTCTGTCTGTGGGACATATGGGACATAGAAAACTTCAGGTTTCAATATTCCATGTAGCCCAGATGCTTTTTTCAGGAAAAAAAAAAAAACAACCCTGAGGATTGTCCCTGGATCTGGATTTGTTTGGAAGTTGGGGGTCAAACTCAGCAGATCATGTCAGACAAATGAAAATAAAGAGAACATCGTTGCAAAGGTGAACTTTGTTATTTTGGAGACTTTGAAGATAACATTTCCATTCACTTTAGACATCAGTCATCCCTCCCTGCCTGCAGAGGGGAGGGAATTAAACTTCATGCCTTGCTGTGATTGAGGAGCAGGGATTTCAGCTCCAGCTTACTGCACTGTCATAACCAAAACCCTTCTCTTCTGTCAGGAGAGCGCTGAATTTTAGGGGTTTTACCAAGTTTGGGCTCCAAATCCTAACTTTCCCATTTTTCTTTAGCTCGGGATCCAAACAGAATCTGAGCAGCCTGGGACAGTGGGAGGTGTCCCTGCCCATGGCAGGGGGTGGAATGAGATGAGCTTGAAGGTCCCTCCCAATCCAAAGCAGCCTGAGATTAAGATTTGTTTCTGCAAATAGAAAAATCCCCTCAGTCACCTCATGTAGGATTCAGGGACACAGGGAATGTTTCCCTGCCTGTCCTGGGAGGTTCTGACCCCCAGGAAAACTCTGGTTTTGGCCTCTGTCCATGGAGAAAGCTTCCAAGGCTTTGGGATGGAGTGCAAACAGCCAGAGTGTGAATTAGAAAGCAGAATGGTTGGTAGTGTGACACTGGGTGTGAAATGTGTATTTTGGGGTTTGTATAGCAGGGATGGAGGTGAGGACTCAAGATGGAGAACTGTGGGCCTTGCCTCAGTTTCCCTTCTTCACCTGCTCCATCTCCTGCAGTGCTGGGAGCACAAAATTATTGGATAGAATTGGCCTCAGTGCAGGTGTTAATGGACAGACAATAATTAGGAATTGGGAGCAGAGCAATAACAACAGACGTTTTAGGAACGTGGTATCAGGTAATTGCTCACCTCATCTTGTATAAACTGGGACATTTTGAGCCTTTGGAGCCTTTTGCTGTGGTGTTTTCCAAGAGTGCAGAGCCTGTGCCATTCCTGGCTCCAAACTGGTGATAGGAAACCACAAACAACCTCTGGAGACAGAAAAGCAAAGCCCCTCTGCTCTGTCTGTGGGACACACAAACCATCGGGGCTGCAAAGCTCCAGCAGCCCCTGGGTGGAAGAAAAACAACCCCACAACCTCAAACTTCGCCTTCTCTCCAGAACTGATGGATTTCCAGGACCACCATCCCCTCCTTCCCCTGGAACCAGGCAGGAGCAGCCAGACCAGCAGCATTCCCAGTCCCAGCTGGGATCCCAGTTTTCCAGTCCAGCAGTGAGACTACACCAGCCTGTGTTCAGCCTAGTTCAGGTTTCTTCTCAAATCTAATTTTAGGCCTGCTCTGTTATTATTTATTCAACAATGTGAACGAGATACAGATCGCCTCCATCGATTGCCTTCTTTGGAGTTTGCCTGTTTTTTCCTGGATGTCTCACATCCACCTTATTCCTGTGCTGTGTCAAGCCTGGAAGAGGGAAAAAAAAAAAACCTAAATTGAATCAGACTGCTTTTTAAAAACTTGTTTTAACTCTATTTACCCTAAATTCCATCATTTAGTCAGAGGCTGGAGTTTAGAGTTTCCTCTGCTTGGACCCAGTTGCAGCTGAGCTTTTGTAATCCACCCCACATTAATTTTAACAGGAATTTTAAAATATGGCCTGAAATTCTTCTTGGATTGTCTTCAGCAAAAGCTGATGTTCCAGAGTGGAGCATTTGCTTTTATTTTTGTGCAAAACTTCTGTCCCCTTTGGGTTTTGGGTTTTGCAGGGTATCATTAACTTGGCAGAAAAAGAAATGAAAATTTATATCCCAATTTTTGGGATTCCAAATGAATCCAGGTAGGATTTAAATTTTTAATTAATACTTTATTAAGTATGTAATACATTAAACTTATTAAATTAAATAAAATTTATTTTATTAAATTTTATTTAAAGCCCAGCTTTATTAAAATTAGGAAGAGAACTGAGAGCTCTTTTCCTTGACTGGGAGGGGTCTGAATTCAGGATCTCACAATCTCAGGGCCTCATTTTGCAACTTGCTGCAAGAAGGATCCTTCCAACCCCAATTCCAGGATCCTGGAAATCTGTGAAGGGCTAAAGCAGTTCATAATTATTTGTTGTAATTAGTTAATTGAGACAGAAAGGTTTGATCATCACTAGCAGGTTGTGATTCTTACATTTTAGAAGGAATATTTTCCATCCTTGTCCTCAAGAAATTGCTGCCAGATCCAATAGGAACATTTCAAGGAATGGAAAAAAAAATTAAAGAATGGTAAGTACTCTCCAAAAACCAAAAATTTAAAAAGTTCTAGTACAAATTACTGTTATAAAGTTACTACTTTGACCATTTCTGTCTGATTTCAGGTATTTTGAGGCAGCAAACTCCACCTTAGGCTTCTTTTTTTTGGGAAGGAAGAAAGTTTGCTTCCTTCAGGGCAGCTGAAAGCAAGAACAGCTTAAATTTGGACATCAGCACACACGAAGATGAGGGAATTTCTGCCCTGTTTGGAAAATCTCATATCTGGGGGTGCTTGCCAGGCAAAACCAGTAAGAACTGGGATTCCCCCCCTGGGATTTCTCTGTCTATGGATCCCCCCACGTTCCTGTCCTGGGATGATGATGAGCTCATGGCAGAGCCTTGGATGAGGGCTGGGGTCCAGTCAGAGAGGTTCCCACTGTCCTCTGACAAGCTGAATTCCTCATTTCTCCCACCTGAGCAGAGCTACAGAAATGAATTTTTGATTTTCTTCCCTTCTGGGTCCAGACAAACTTCTGGAGGAAGCAAGGAAGGAAAGCAGTGAAAGAAGGTGACTCCCTCATTCATGGGCTTGGTGACCTTCTGGTCACAGGCAGGTGGCACCTCTGGCTCCTAAAGGACCTTTGGGAAATCTGTCTGGAACGACACAGGAGGACTGGGTGGGTAGAACAGGAATTTTAACAGAATTCAAGGAGTAAAATCCCTGCTTTTCAGCCTGGCTTTGGCACCCGAATGGCTCAGAGTCCCCCTGCTTTCTGCAGAAGCCAGGAGGAGAGGCAGTGGGTTTTCCCTGAGGATGGGGGAGAGCTTCTGAGCTTCCTCTGGTTTTCTAGAAGGGGTTGGGAAGCTCCCCTGAGCTGCTGGAACTCGGTTTGTCATCAGTTTAGGGCAGTTCTTGGATGACAGCACCCACCCGTTAGGAGGAAAACAAGGGCAGTTCACACAGCACAACGTGGAACTGTGGAGAGGAGAAACACCAAATCTTCAGATTAGAGACCAGAAACCTCAGATCTTAGAATGCTCTGGCTTGGGAAGGACCTTAAAGATCATCTGCCCTGGGCAGGGACACCTTCCCTTATTCCAGGTTGCTCCAACCTGGCCTCAGCAGAGCAGGGAACCAGTAAATCCCAGCCCTGCTCCTCTGCCTCCTTCCCTGTGTCCTGCCCAACACTCCATGGGAGATGTGTGCCAGTGAAATCCCATCCAAACAGAGGATCTGAATCCTCACTCCTCAATTTTTCCTTCAGGAAACCTCGCTCCTCCAAGGCTGAACCCAAGAGGAAAATGTTCCTTGTTCACTTTGCCAAAAGCACATCCCCATCACCCACCCAGCAGCAGAGCGATGCCCCAAGGGGATTTAAAGCACTTCTGATGCCCTAAATATGGGAATTTGAATCAGGAAAAATATCCTGTCAGTGCCTTGATAGTCCCAGCTTCAGGGAAGGCTTTGTTAACTAAAGGTTATTTGTTGAGAAAGCTGTTTCACCCTGCAGAGCTGCTGGAGCCAGCCAGGGACGTGCCCGTTCTCTCTGTGAGTTCTCAGCCACAATTTCTGAGGGTGGAGAACACGGGGGAGCAGCCCCATTCCCGGGGGACTCCTGAGGTGACATTTGTCCTGGCTCAGCCTGGGCCTTCCCCTGCCCTCGGAAGGGGTGCCAGGGTGGCACAGGGGCCTCCCTGGAGCAGGGGGTACCCGAGCTTTGACCACAGAGATGTGATCAGCCCCAGGGCTTGGCGCTTCCCAGCTCCCCCTGCTCGCTTCCTCCAGCTGCTGCTCCCTCCTCCAGCCATGGATGGAGGCCCTGGAGGCTCCAGAATTCCTGGAGAAGCCCTGATGTGAGGAACACTCTGACAAAAGCAACAGCAGCTCCAGCCAAACAGCACAGGTGATGCAAAGAGGTTTCTGAAGTGGAGACGCAGATGTTACCCTTGGAAAAATTAAAACATCTTCTTCCCATTTTAAAAATGAGTCTGATGAGAAAAAAACACCTCAATACATCAGTGACTGTTGGGATAAAATGTTGGAGTCCCAGAATAGTTTGGGTTGGGAGGGACCTTAAATCCCACCCATCCCAGCCCAGGCATGGCAGGGACCCCTGCCAGTGTCCCAGGTGCTCCCAGCCCCAATGTCCAAGCTGGCCTTGGGCACTGCCAGGGATGCAGGGGCAGCCCCAGCTGCTCTGGCAATTCCATGGCAGCCCCTGCCCACCCTGCCAGGGAACAATTCCTGCCCAAGATCCCAGCCAGCCCTGCCCTCTGGAAATTTGAACCCATTCCCTGGCTCCCATCGCTCCAGTTCCTTGGGAATTGTCTCTCTCCATGCTTCCCTGCAGCCCCTTCAGATATTGAAAGTTGCTGTAAGATCCTCACACAACTTTTTCTTCTCCATCATAAAATCCATAAAAAAAGATCTGGAATTCTGTGGCCCATCTGATTTTCTCAATTCCCTGTGGAAAAGATAAGGATATAAATCCACACAGCTAATTAGCAAAATAAAACTATTTGCAACATAATTAATATTTATTTTGTCTTGATATAGGGTGAGACAATCAAACAAAAAAAATCTATTATAATATTTGTCAGCAAGATACAGGAAGATTTTTGTAAGGAAAACACATTTATTGTCCCAGGATTTTTGGAGCTAAAATGTTTTGAAACTTGGTTTTTACTCCACTCACAGCTTCAGGCTGAGTTTATTACAGCATTAAAATAATACCCTTCAACCTGAATTTCAAAGCAGCTCTTTAAATTCCCAAATTAATGCTGACTGAATCAACAGCTGTTTATGGGGGGAAAAAAATCAGGAAAGAACACAAGGCTGGTTTATTAAACCCATTCCAGTTCTCCAAGTTCTTCATGTGCTCAGACAAGGCCTCCCAACAAAATGAATGGCACTTTTTGGAATGGATTAGTAATTGGAATGACTCACTCGGGATCTTTGTCATTCCTGTTCACCTCTGTGTTCATCAGGTCAAATTAAAAAAGAGCCAAATCTTCCCCATATTCAGAACCCTGGAAATGAATTGGGTCTCAGAAATGCAAACTGGAACAATTACAAGGAAAACTGCAATAAATGTTATTTCACACCACGGTGCAGATCCAACTTCTGGCTCAAGGATGTGAGGAGTCACTCATTGCTGGAAGCTGGGAGGACACTCCTAGTGATGGGAATTCTTGTTTTCCTTGGAATCCGCTGTCACTTCCTGCTGACAGCCAGGCAACACCGATTTTGCTCTTACTCAGATTTAATGACCAGAATTTTTGCGTTTTCTTCAAATGAACTGCAAGTTTCTGGAATTCATAAACCACGAGTTGCCTTCCCCTGCTTCTGAATCCTGTTTTTCCCTCCAGGGCTGGGTTTTCTGTTCTCCATGAGGACATTGATGTGGGTGTGCCCAAATCTCCAGTCTGGCAAATCACCTCTTCCAGGACCACCTGCAGATTTCCTTCTGCCTTGCCAGTGTCAGAATTTTGCTCTTTTTTTTTTTTTTTTTTTTAGTAATTTATGCTTATTCTGAGAACTTGTGAATTTTGGTTCTTCAGCACATCCCAGAGGAGCATCTCAGGATGGGCTGTGCCAGCAGAGTTACATCACATCCAGGAACTCCAGCAGTTTCTCTGCCTCCTGTGGTGCTCTAAATTTGATTTTTCTTAAAATTCAGGGCTTCTCTGTGCTCTGGCTCAGCCTCCAGGCTGCTGTAGCTCCAGCAAGTTTAGTGGTGGCTCATCTGCTCCACTGAACAAATTCTGGGGTCACCTCCGTGTCCAGCCCGTCATTTACTGAATATTTTGCACCATTTTCTCAACAAACAAAAAAAAACCCAACTCAGTAGGGCCAAAATTTGTCATCCTCAGGAAGATTTTGGCTGTCATTGTTGGTCCAAAGATTCCTCAGAATGTTCCAGAGCTGCCTCTACCTGCCAGGAAATAAGAGAGGAAAGCATTCCCAAAAACTGCAGCTGTTCATCCCTCCCCGAGGGAGAAACAGAGAGCTGGAGGTGTCTGGGACAGAATTCCCAATAAAATGCTGGAGAGGGAGCCAGATATTTTAACCTTGGCCAGCTGAAAGGGGAGCTTGTTTGCCTTTTTTTTTTTTAAATAAAAGTGGTTTCCTGGTTCTGGCTGCTCCTGGGGTTTGCCCTTCCTTCCATTCCCACACCACTCTGCCATTCCCAGTCCTGGCGTGGGGCTTTGCTAAAACCCAGAAGCAAAGCCAAGGCTTCTGCATTTTCCTGGCTCCTTGTGGGAATTCCCAGCCCATCCATGTGGGTGGGAAGAAACTGGAGCTCGGAAACAACCGTGGCCAAGCTCTGCCAGGAACAGCCCCCAGAGCCCCCCACCCAACTCCAACCTCTGGGATCTGCAAATTCCACCTGGGACAGGCAGACAAGAGCAGCCAGGGAGGAGAAAAATGGGGAATTGGAAACGAAGCATGGAGCAGACTGGCAGGAAGGGACATCACCGTGGCTCCAAACAAGGGATTTTTGCACAGGGAGCAGGAGAGCTCAGCTTTATTGGGATTGTGTTGCCAAAACCATGAAATTAAATATGAGAAAGGGGATCAGCAAAACTCGTCGAGCCAAAGGTTTTGGGTTTGTGTTACTCAAGGCAATTTTTAAAACAGTATCCTCTGAAGCTTTAATTTGAGGGATTCTGCTGGAAATTCTGATCTCCAGGTCACTCCCACTGTCCTTAAAGCATTTTCTCCTGCATGGAGGAGCTTCCAGTGGGGAAGATTTCCCACCAAAATGCCCTAGGGCTGAGGTGGGCACATCTCCCCACAGATAAAACCCAGCCCCAACCAAAAGGACCAAGACTAAAATATCACAGAAATATTTAGGTTGGAAAAGCCTGACAGGGTCATCGAGCCCAAATTGTGCCAAATTCTCACCTTGGCACCAGCCCAGAGCTCGGAGCGCCACTGAGTCCCCACACAAGTCCCCATAACTCACTGGGCTTGGGATGTGCCCAAGGCTGTGCTGGCTCCAAGTTAAATCCTGCTGGAGTCACCACAGCCAGGGTGGCTGCAGGGACATCCCTTAGCACCTTCAGCACCCCAGGAACACACTGGGAAAACTCAGTTGGATTCCATATTCCAGTGGAAAGCTGGATGAACTGAATTTGGGGCTTCCATAGGTGGAATTTCAGCTGAGTCCCTAAAGAGATCAGGAAATCTGGAGAGACTTTTAAAAGGGATAGAGTGACAGGATAAGGGGGGACAGCTTCAAACTGCCAGAAGGCAGGACTGGATGGATATTGGGAAAAAAATTCTTCCCTGGCAGGGTGGGCAGGGGCTGCCATGGAATTGCCAGAGCAGCTGGGGCTGCCCCTGCATCCCTGGCAGTGCCCAAGGCCAGCTTGGACATTGGGGCTGGGAGCACCTGGGACACTGGCAGGGGTCCCTGCCATGCCTGGGATGGGATGAGACAACCTTTGTTGTCCCTTCCAACCCAGGCCATTCTGGAATTCCATGATTTTCTGTCCATTGGAGCACAGGTGTGGCTGTCACACACACTAAATATTTTTCTGGATTATTTTCCATTCATTTCCATTTCCACTGCCCTCTTAGCAGCCAGATTTCTCCCAAGAACATTCCCAAGTTGCAGTGACCAGGGTGAAACTGCTGCTGCTTCTGCTTTCCTCCTGCTCATAATTCCAAGCAGAGGAGACAAAGAACCCCCTGTGCTGAGTGATTTAGGATTTGCCAGCAGTGCAGCTTTGCACAATCCAGGCAGTTCAGAGCCAAGGAAGCTGAGATCCCTCTGGCTTTGCCCAGAACTTTCCAAAGGTGTGGTCCTGAGTGTTCCTTGTGCTCCCAAAAATCAGGTGATGGTGATGAAAACACTCAGGCTCACTCCAGGAGGCTTCATTGGGTTTTGTGGGGATGTGGCTTCAGGATGAATCCCAGGAATGTGCCCCTCGTCCCTACCTGGTGTCCTTAGGGTTGTATCACTCCCGGAATTCATCGTGGAAATGAATAAAACTGATGGGATGGAGAGGAGGTGATGACATTTTCCTTGGAATGGGATGGATGTTCAGCAGAACCACCTTGGAGAGACCCACCTCTAACCCTCGATCATTGTTTTCCTTGGAAAATCTTGGGATTTCAGGCAGGACCCCACATGAGCAGGGCAGCATTAAACCCATGCACAGGAACAGATCCAGAACTGGATCCTCTGCTGAGCCTGAAGTCAGATATTTGAGGTTTGCCACAAACCGAGCTGAAGTTTATTTACACCAACAAAGGGCACCCAAGGAACAGCAGTGGCCTTAAATGTGCACCAAGTGTTTGGGTGATCCTGGAGGGCTTTCTATGCACCAATATGCACATAAATACCTTAAATATGCACCAAATGTTTATAAACTGCAGATATTTACCTTCAATTGTCTGCTTGGAGAGCGGCTTCCCACAGGATCGCAGTCCTGACCTCTGTGGTTTGCTCTGCCTTGACTCCCCCCTGCACAGCACACGCTGGGTTTTGTAGGAAAAAACAGGGAAAAAAACCCCATTTGCAGCATGAAATAACACTCTGGAGTATCCATGGAAATCCTCCTCCTCCTCTGGGTTTTATCCCACACCAAGAGACTTTTCTGCCCTGGCTGTGTTCTCACAAAACCTTTTTGGTTTTAACTCCAAATTAGACTTTTTCTCAGGGATGGTTTTGGTCAGGGAAAAGATGTTTCTTTGCCAACAAAGTGAGTGAGATCCCCTCGTTTTGTGGCCGCTGGCAGCTCCCACAGGCCCTGCTGGTGGGAGGATTTCCTCATTTCAAGCTGGGCCAAGCGTGGCAGCACTGGACACACACAGGACAACTTCAGTGAGGGTGGGAAGAGGGAAGGGGCAACATCCAGAGATCAGGGTTGGGAAAAGGATGCACTGCTGGGCATGGGGAAGGGCTAACCAGGATATGATCCCTAGAGACAGCTTTTAGTTTGTTATTTATCCAGCAGGTTTTTCTGTCTTGCCTCAATAAATCCCCACTGGTGCAGCTCATCACTTGTGTCTGCTGCTCCCCTCACTCAGCAAAGGGAATGTGAGTGTTTGAGGATGCACCAAGATCCAAACCAGACACTCTGGCAATGGGAAGCAAGTCTGGATATCAGTGAGGAGGAAAAAAAACCCATCACCTCTTTGTCCAGAACAGGAAAAACCAGAGGACAGAGCAGCTGAGAAGGCTTTGGAGCTGTCTGCAGATCATGCCCTGCTCAGGAAGGGACTGTGTGTGTGCGAGGTGTTCGTGCAGGCTGATAATTCCATGAAATCTCCATCAGAGCAGGGTTTTGCACCAATTGTCCATTAGCAAAGGTCTGTTTTCTGTTATGCTGCTTTCCAGGGTCACAGGATTAGAGAATCATGGAATGTCCTGGGTGGGAATAAACGCCCAGGGATCCCCCAGTGCCCCCAGCCCTGCCCAGAGCCCCCACAGCCCCACCCTGGGCACCCCTGGCAGCGCTGCCCAAACGCTCCTGGAGCTCTGGCAGCCTCGGGGCCGTGCCCATTCCCTGGGGAGCCTGGGCAGTGCCAGCACCTCTGGGGGAAGAGCCTTGCCCTCAAATCCAGCCTCAATCCCTGCTGGCCCAGCTGCAGCTGCTGCCTGGCTGCTGTCCCTGTGCCAGCAGCAAAGTGAGCAGAAGGGTCACCTTTATACTCCCTAAAGATGATGGAGAGGTGATTATTTGTTTTTCCTCAGTATTCATACAGTCGAAATTCATCTTAACAAATCAAGATTAAGTGGGATGAGGAATCTCTGGCAGAAGATTGTCCAAGCCCCAATGTTCAAGCTGGCCTTGGGCACTGCCAGGGATGCAGGGGCAGCCCCAGCTGCTCTGGCAATTCCATGGCAGCCCCTGCCCACCCTGCCAGGGAACAATTCCTGCCCAAGATCCCAGCCAGCCCTGCCCTCTGCCACTGGCAGCCATTCCCTGGCTCCTGGCCCTGCAGCCCTTGGCAATTGTCTCTCTCCATGCTTCCTGGGGCTCCTGCAGGCCCTGCAAGGCCACCCTGAGCTCAGCCCAAAGCTTCTCCTGTCCAGCCTCAACAATCCCAGCTCTGCCAGCCTTTCCTGCCAGCACAGCTGCTCCAGCCCTCTGCTCATCCTGGAGCCTCCTCTGGGCTCTCTCCAGCAGCTCCAGCTCCTCCCTGGGCTGCTCCCAGGCCTGGGGCAGCTCTGCACGTGGGGGCTCACCTGAGGGGCTCAGGGGCACAATCCCAACCCCTTTCCTGCTGCCCACCTGCTTTGGATGCCAGTCAGGAATTAT
Organism: Anthoscopus minutus; assembly: GCA_013399455.1. Taxonomy (NCBI): domain Eukaryota; kingdom Metazoa; phylum Chordata; class Aves; order Passeriformes; family Paridae; genus Anthoscopus; species Anthoscopus minutus. The sequence continues at coordinate 9,064 of VWYI01036738.1, read as the reverse complement.
AGAAATAAGTGGATTTCTATAAATACCTTTACAGCTGTGGGTTGCATCCACAGCTTGGGAAAAGCAAGCATTGGTTTATTCCAATTACACCAACGAGCCTGGAGCAGCACAGCTTTAAGGTCAGAGTATAAATGTCCCATAAGTGACCTCTGAGAGCTGCTGGGAGGGGAATTTTGGCTTCTGATAATGAAGATTTCCACTGGACAAAGCAGTCAGGGCACTGCTGGAAAAATGGCAGCAGGAGTATAACTGAGCTCAGGAATATAACAGGAAAATCTGATTTTTCCACAGTATTCAAGTTGTTCTTGGGAACTCAGAAATGGGAATGGCAATGTGGATTGTCAAGACCAGCCCTTCAGGCAACACATCCTATAACCTTTCCTGTAAATGAGCTGTATCCTGAAATTTCTTACCTCAGGAAGAGGGAATGGGGCTCTCCATCCCACCTCCTGGGAGCTGAGAGTTGCTCCCATCGACAATTCCAGTCTGGCAGCACAAAAGCTGAGTAATGCAGCCGAGTACAGCGGTGGTGCCAGGAGTGGAACAGGCTCAGCTGGAAAACTGGGAACCAAAAGGCAGGAATTTTCAACAATTAAAAAAAAAAACAAAAAAAAAGAAACCTAATAGAGTTTGGCTCCCAGAAAAACTTCACTCCTAATTCTCTTAGGAAAACTCTGTTGCAAAATGTGTGTGTCTGCAGGGCGGGCACCTCAGTGATGCAGGAAATATTCCCAGTTTTCACAGACGCAGGGAGAGGTCACAGGTCCCTGGCACAAAGGAAGAGCTGAGCTCTGATCCACGGGGCCACGGTATGGGAAAACCAGAGATTTCCAAAGCCTGGGAACCTGCAGTTCCCCAAAATGTTGATTAACAGGGACTGTGTGAAGGAAGGAATTCCTCCCTCTGGGCAGATCCCACTCAGGGATGGAGCAATGAGCTGATGCCACACAAGGAGCTCATCCCCACCCAAATTCCAGCCCTTCCCCAGCTTCCCTGGAGGACTCTGTCCCCAGGGACAGGGGACAGGTGGCTGGCATCCCCTCTCCCATGCCTCCCTCTCCTGGAATTGAGGGGAAATTCAGAGGGACCAGGCTGGTTTTTCCCACATGAGTAATGGAAGCATCAGGGTTTGGGGAATTGCAAATGTCAGCTGCGCTGAATGAAGTAAAATAAAATAAAATATGAAAAAAAAATTAAAGAAAAAATAAAGAAAAAAAAAGTAAAACAAAACTAAATAAAAGAAATAAATTATAAAAAATAAAGAAAAATAAAAGAAATTCA
>VWYI01036736.1:0-97731 GCA_013399455.1 Anthoscopus minutus | reverse complement strand
AGGAAGGCAGGAAGGAAGGAAGGAAGGAAGGAAGGAAGGAAGGAAGGAAGGAAGGAAATTTACTTGACTAAACACCAATAAAACATTTTCAGATACAAGAGATTGATGCAAATTTATATTGTGCTCACTACTTGGAAGGGAACTTGTCATATTATTCTACATCTATAGTCAAAAATTCATAACAAAGTCCTATCACTTCATTTTTATTGCTGAAAAACAGAACAGTTATATTGGAGATCATTGCTAGATGGATGTCTAGAAACAAATTACTGACGCACAGATTACCTTGCCTTCTTGCAGTTTAGAGGTGAAAATGAATATCTCTTCCCCACCCAAACATTATTATTAATGTTCTCCATGGCATTAATTATCTCTCTAAGGCCAGATCCAAAACAAAAATTTGATGGCCATGAGAGCATATGGTCACTGCTGCAGCTTCTCCTGAATTGTATGATAAAGACTGAGATTTATACCTACTGAAGAGAGCAGGAGAAATAGGTGGAAGATAGATCAGCATCAAATTTGTGTTTGTTATTCCTGGCTGAGTGCAGGGGTCTCTGAGGATCAGTGCCTCAGTGTAAGTGGGCTGAGAATTAGTAAAATAGCTGGGAAAGTAGAAGAGGACTTAGGTACTTCTTCATGCACCCAGGAAGCAGTGAAAATCAAAACATAATTTCTCTGCTTCCCTCATTTCAAGCAATTTTTCCCTACTACAAAGTTCCTGGAGATCCTATAGAGATAAGTGAAGAAGAAGCCTTGTGAGAAAAAAAATAAAAATTGAGGTCAATGTATGTAGGTAGATTCTTGCTACAGAGATGAGATCTGATTCTTCTCTAGAAGATAGGCTTCAGTCAGACTAATCTCTTGGAAATAGAACTGGACCTTTTAATTTATGCAGTCAGATGAGAGATGCTAATGTGTTTTTTGTCAATGCAAACTGTTTAAAAGGTGAACAAAACTGCAGCAAAACTCAGACCCAGTCTATCTACAGACTAGACAGATAGTATTTACTCATGAGCCTGGAGAGTGAAACTGATCTGCCCTTTGAGATTTTCCTCTTCCCTAAGCTTAAACTATTTTAAAAAAGAAATATGTTTACAGATGTAAGGAAAAATTGTCAGCAGTTTCTTAAGATAACCGAGGTAAAAACTGAAACTGCAAGCAGATATGTGACGAAATGTGAGAATGTATAGAAAAAGCAATTGTTTAAGCTTAGAAACAGTCTAAGCTGATACAAAAGGCAGAGATATTTGGCTGCAACAACTTTTTTCTCCAGCTACAACAGCAAATATTTTCCATCTTAACTTCACCATGGGCTACAAGAATCTGGCACGTTCTGCTCTCTGAAGACACTATAAGAATTAAATGTCACTGAAAATTCTAGCAAAGACAACATGGATAAAACTGCATCCTCCTCCCTGATGGTGGATTTTGATGCACATTAACAGGTGTTCTGAGAATCTTAAATTTGTCACAACAATAATTCATCAAGTGAACTGAAGGCTTAGGTATCAGAAAAGTACTAGAGGCGGAAGAGAATAAAAAAACCCTTAGCCTTTAAATTTCTGTAACTCATAGTCTTTTGTTCTTGAAGTTACTTCATAAGAGGGTGGAAGCTATAGGAAAATAAATCAAGTTGTCTAACTATGGATTAAGACCTGGAATGTGGAAACAAAGTACTTTTTTAATGCCTTTGAACATTTGAAAAGCCAAATTCTCCCAGATAACAGTCTCTGGATAGCTGAACACTTTATCTACTTCGGGGTTTTTTTTGCCTTTTTTTTTTTTTAACTTCTGTGTAATATATATATGTAAAATATTCTTTCATATATGTCAAATACAGAGGTAAAATGTTTGGACATATGCCTTATTTGGAAAAAATAGGAAATATAAAAAATTTAAAAATATATAAAAAATAGAAAATATATCCTAGTATATTATTTTGTTTTACTAAGTCTGGGCCAGATAAAAAGGATGAAAACTGTACTGGTTCAAACTGGTGATTGACTGTAGTGTATTGAAACAGAACATTGTACAGAGGATTTCAGTGTGTTTTGCTGATATATGCAGACACTAATAATTTCTAAACCCAGCATTTTGGGTATCTATTTTGAAAATGTGTTGCATTGATTAGGAAATGTTGTTAAAGTTTATTTTGGGAATTTTTATCTGGTTTTGTTGGGTTTTGGTTTTTTTCTTCCTGCATGATTGGTAGTATCAGCCTGTGTTTTAAAACGCTAAACTGAGTGCTGTTAAATAAGAGTCAAAAATTAAGCAAGTTGTGGTGTGCAGTGGTGTGAAACTATTACTGGAATTAATTGAGGTAAAAAAACTTTACATCAAACCATCAAGTGTGAACTGAGTGGGTTGCATGATTTAGTCTTACTGAGCAAAGTTTTCTTTTTTATCTTTGGTTTTATAAAATGACAAAACACAAACATTGAAATGTTCAGAACTAGCCCCTTACAAAGAGTGCATTATAATCCCTTTCTTTGCTTGAATTTTTCCAGATCTCATAAAACAAGAACAAATTATTCCTTGGACAAATTACTTCAACCTCCAGTTAAATTTCACATCCTGGTTGTGCCATTTTCCCCCACATAAACTAAATGCATCCTCCTTAAAGATAATTTTTTTCTGTCATCACAAATTCAATCTCCTCAGAAAAATGCCTTCCCACTAAGTGTTCTTGACATAAATAGTGAAGTGCTGGACATAAAGGATTGCTCTAGATTCAAACAAATGTAAAAAGAAAGGTTATTATTATGCTTAAAAAGATCAGTCAGGTGCATAATGACTCTAGTATGGTTTGATTTGAGCATGCTTGCCTACATGTGCTCATGCAGGCCCATATGCCTAGGACATCATCTACTTGGAGTTGCTGGTAGGCAATTTCACTGAGTCACCCTTTGACTCTAACAAGAAGCTTGTTAATGCATCCTTTCATCCCATTGCCCCAGTGAGCCAGAGGGAAGCTGGATCTCTCACCTCCACTATGGTGCTGGGATACCCAGCTCTCAGTAGGCAGACATACTATTCTCCACCATCTGAGTCAGGTCGCTTTGTGCCAGCCCATTTTAGGAGTGTTGAGCTTAGCAGTATCACTGCTTCAGATCTGCAAGGCCATTTATTTAAATATAGGCATCCAAAATACGTGCTTATATTAGGAAGGAAACTATGAAAAGTCATTAAAAGTAGGTCTGGAGGGCTTCAGTTTCTCTGCAAATGATCTTAGCTGCTACCTAAATTGTATACCTAAAATTAGAAGGTGTGCACATTTCCTATCATTTTCAAAGTGAATCTATTGCTTGATGTCACTGTTTTCTGGAAATGGTAAACTACACTGTAAATGTAGAGTTTGCTCTTTCAAGGGATTATTTTTTTTTTTTTTACACAGAAGCATAAAAATTTTAGTGACAAGTTTTGGGGGTTTTTAAATTCCTACTGACTTGACTGGGAAATATATAATCTGAAGCACAAAAGGCTTCTGAAATATTCTGTAATAGTGATTTCTTGTAATTGTTCCATCACTTTGGTTATGCACTGGTACAGGCTTATATTGTGAAATCTACTGGGTTGAAGACACTTTCAGCAGTCACAGTTTTAGGATGATCTACTCTTGAAGAACTCAGCTGTGATCCTACAGTTTATATTTTGAATGTCATATTTGAAGATTTTCTTGGCCTTTTTTTTCTTTCTCAGATTAAAACTGAAAAAAATTAAACTGAAAGATTCAAATGAGCATTTAATCCTAAAGCAGGATTTATTACAGTTGGCAGAATGATTGCTTCAAGCAAACTTAAATGCCAACATATGTAAACATTCTTTGCTGTGTTTAGCTGACAAATTATAAAAATTTACTCTGGGATAAAATGGGCTTTTACTCTGAGGTCCACTGTTTATGGTAACACAGAACAGAGATGGAGAGCCTGGAACTGGGAGGAACTGTGTGTCAGAGACATGGGACTCTGCAGTGGTACATTGATTTGGAAGCAGTGTACTCTGTCCCTTCCCAAGGTGAAGGTTGGTCTTCTTGTTCTATCTCCAAGACACCCCCTAAGAAAACTGGAAAGAAAGCAATTCCATATTTTCTCAGACACCAAAGTTATCAGCAGACCAAGGTGAACAAGATCTAAGGAAGCAGATGGGAGAGGAGGGTTTTGTACATCCGATTCACCTTCCAGACAGGGCAACCAAGCTTTTCAGCTCTTTCATAGACTACACAAAGTAGGCTGCCTAAAGGGTCCTACTATACTATCTCTTTAAAGTTGTAATCTGAGACTATTAAGATCTTTAGTCTAAATCTATTGTCTATAGATAAAATCTGAAACTCTGTCTGGACAAATTTCCCATATTTGGAAGACCATTTTCAGCCAGGAAAAAAAACTATCCTTTGTGGCAAGATGAAACGAGTTTGCCAATTAGGCTGTTCTACTTCATACTTGGGGAACAAGTATCAGATAATCATAAGGAAAGCCAAAACAAATCAAAGAGACAGTCATCACATCTCATCTATATTTTATCTGTGTTCTCAGTGTGCAAGGAACATGAGAGCACAATTCAAATTGTAGGAAATAGGATTTCTTTTGTCCAGAATATAAGTCTCCACCATCAGGGATACATCCTTAACAGCATAGAGATTGACTTCAAGCAATGCAATATCAAGCTAAGTGATGAATCAGCCCGCCTTAAAGATGCTAAGTTGTTAAAATTTTAAAGACATGCAAATTAAGGATGTAGAAGTGCCTTGCTTCAGGAACAGAACAAATTTTTTTTTCTGAAGCGCTAAAATGACTTTTATTTTCCACACCAGTAATTCTTTTCATGCTGGATCACTGCTCCTAACATAAACTAGAAGAGCAGAAAGAGATAAAATCTGAATGTACTAAATTCTTAGAATGAGTCTTATCCCACTGATGTCAACGTTTTCATCCAAGTCAGTATTTTATTACTACATTTTCCAGTCAATATGGATTTTTAGCTTATCAGTTGAGAGTCAAAGGTGAAGGTACAAGGAGACATCTCAAATTTCTGGAATGGTTGCTTAATAAGAAAAAACACAGTAAATCTAGGTATCCTCTAAGTGCCATTTCTGCTATTCCTACTGGGTGGCACTGGTAGTGGTAGATTTTCCTAACTGCAGTCAGTGGTTCTCTGTTGAATCAGCTTGTGGATAGAGGAGGAAGAAAACCCTTCTGTGTTTTTTCTTTATCTGACACAGATCTTGTCCTCTTTCTTCAGGCTGCATCCCTTGTTCTCTGGAAAGATAAGATTGAAGCCGCTACCTAACATAAGCAGATGTGAGGTAGGTTAAGTTGTAATTGAAAGATGTTTTATTTCTTTAATTCCTGTTCAAGGATGAGGAGTTGTCAGACCAGATAAGAAGCAATGGGACAAGCTTTATTTCTTCCATTCCTGTGTTTAAGGCAATAAAGGGAAGAAATATGAAGTGTCTTGAACATCTGCAATTCTAGCCATTGCTGGAGAGTTGCCAGCTTCAGGTCTTTGGGAATGTATAAGGTTTGCTCCTGTTGCCTCAGCATGCAGCTGAAAACTGCTGTGGTGCACAGGGCAAGACTGAGTTTGACTCCTGCCCCTCCCACCCCAGGCACATTCCCTGCATTACTACAGCCATGTCATCACTGTTGTTCTGGCCCGAGCTTTTCAGAGCTGACTTTGAGAAATTATTCCTTACTGGATGCTTTGAATGTCTGAAATCAGGTCAGCCTCACTTTTCCTCCCTCAGTACTTTGGGTATAAACCCAGTATTTGGCAATGAGTGCATAACACTGTGTTTATTTCATTAAAAAGTTCAGAAGGTAATGCAAAGGGGTTGATTCAAGTACGCCTCTTGTACTGCAGCCACAGAAAATATCTTTCTCTCTTATCTAAAGCAAAAAAATGAGGGAAAGATGAACTAGAAGGACCACTCAGTTTATGAAAACATCAGTAAAGATTGTCATACTAAGACTCTAGTTTCTATAATTAGGTATTCGGGTTTTTTTAATTATATAAAAAGAGTCATAGTAACAAAATATTGCCATTTCTTTAACTTATTTTTATTTACTCCTAGAAGTTTTGAATGGCTTTTGGAGCCTAAGACATACCTGAACACCATCAGGCAAGTATGGCACAGACAAATGAAAAGTTCAATATTATTCAATAGCCCAGGAAATGAGAACACTCCCTGTCTCCCATTCTGACCACAAGATGTAGCTGTCCCTTTCCATACTGACCCTTTCATTACAGGCTGTCATTACTTACCAAATAAAATAGCCAGTTTAAATACACAATGCCTCAGAGGAGCCTGTGCTGGAAAAATACACCATGAGCAGGTGGGAGAGTGTCCCCAGGGTCCTTCCCCACAAGATGTCCCACCCCTGATAGGGGAGACACAAAATATGTTGGGACAAGGACTGTTCTATGGCTATAAACTGGCCAGGGGTGAGCCATGCTGAGCTGGGCAGGCCTGTAGGTGCAGGCTGGACCCTGCATCCTGAGAGCCTCTTCTTCCTCCTATCTTCTTTTAATATTTTATTTTGTTCTGGGTAAGGCGCAGTTGGTGCCACACTATATGGAGCCATGCATTCACCATCTTTGTGCCTGCTTCCTGTTCCTGTGCTTCTTCTTGACCACCTACACACACATTGGCAGGGAACTGGGGTGCTGGGGACATTCAGAGAGTTCAGGGGCCCACTGGGGCTGTAGGCAGCCTATGCACATACAGACCCCCATATGAGGCTCCGTAGACCTCGCCATCCATGGGCTTATTGAAGGAGCCATTGCTGGTACCAAGGGCCCTGACATCATTCCTACTGCCATTCCTAATGCTGATCCCCACATCATTCATTCATAATGCTCTGAACAATCACTAACCATTTGAAGCTCAACGAGGGAAAGTTCTGGATTCTGCACCTGAGGTGATGCAACCCTAGATGTACAGACAGACTGGGGAATGAGAAGGAGGAAAGCAGCAACGTGGAAAAGGACCTGGGTCCTGGTTGATGGAAGCTGAATCTGAGCCAGTGGTGCCCTGGCAGCCAGGAGGGCCCAATGTGTCCTGGGGTGCATCAGGCACAGCATGGACAGCTGGGCCATGGAGGACATTGTCCCACTCTGCTCTGCTCTGGAGCGGCCTCACCTCCAGTGCAGGGGGCTTTGGGCTCCTCAATATAAAAAAGACATTAAACTAATAAAGAGTGTCCAAAGGAGGGCAGCAAGGATGGTGAAGGGCCTTGAGGGGAAGCCGTATGAGGAGCAGCTGAGGTCACTGTGTCTGTCCAGCCGGAGGAGCCTGAGGGGAGATCTCATTGCCGCTCAAGTCCCTCGTGATGGGAAGAGGAAGGGCAGGCACTGATCTCTGCTCTGTGGTGCCAGCGACAGGAGCCGCGGGAATGGCCCGAGGCCGTGCCAGGGGAGGTTTAGGGCGGATATCGGGAAAAGGTCCTTCTCCCAGGGAGCCACCGGGTGGCGCCCGTGCCCCGCCTGCGGGGCCGATCCCGCCTTTCCCGGCGCTTCCCGGCCGGGCGGGCGGGGCTCGCTCCGCCCGGTGCCGCCGGGCCCCGCAGGAGCGGCACGGCGGCAGTGGCTCGGGCAGTGGCTCTGCCGCTCCTGGAGAGGCAGCGGAGACGAGGCGAGAAGGCGGCACTCTCAGACATTTTAAAAAGGGGCAGGTGCTGCCTAGTGCCAAGAGAAGAGGTGCCCGCTCTGCACCAGGTGCAGAGGACTCCTACTATTTGATGCTAATAATCCTTTATTAGCATAGAATAAAGTAATGCTTAGGAATGAGTGAACAAGCCACACGCTGGCGGTTGGACATGGTGATATTAAAGGTCTTTTCCAACCTTAATTATTCTATTATTCTATGATTCTAAGCTGGCCTAACTATATAACCTTCCTCTAGTCCTTTCTGTAGGTGTATTTAAATATGTTTGAAGTGGTTAGCATGTCATCTCACCCCGAGATTTTCCCAAACCCATCAGAGTTCTTTCAGCTGTATCTGCAGGCCCTTTACAAATCAGTTTTTCTCTTCAGTTCACCTGAATTTTTTTTCCCTTTTGCTCATGTCTCCCAGCCAGCTGCCAGTTCTCCAGGAGTCACCTCGGAAGGGAGCCCAGCACATGTGTCGATGACAGAGAGGAAACACTTGTGCTAGCCAGAGATGCTGAAGGCCACCCGGGGCTGCCTCTCCCTTCTCATTCAGAAGCACACTTTTGTGGGATTACCAGAGTTTGGGAAATGTGTCTTTCTGTGTCTGTAGGTATCCAAAGTGGCTGCCGTCAGAAAAAAATCTGTAAATAATAATTTGTCTATTCTGTCTTAAATGTTGAAGAAAAAAGTTCTTTCTTTGGCTTTACAATTATGACAGTGTAAAGGCATATCTGGGAAATGAAAAGAAAAAAGGGTTTATAAATATTTAGTACTTGAGACACGCACTGAAAATCTGGAAGAGGAAATAGGAATTGTTATATTGCTTTGATGCCTCATGTACAATGACATTCTAGTGTTAAACCACACTCAGAAAAGAAAAAAGTTCTTCTATTTTTCAATTCACTGCTTAATTTGCACACTGGAGCATATACTACAAGGAAGTTAGACATAAATCACCTACCTATTTTGCCCAGGGGAGTGGTGGAATCACCATTCCTGTAAGTCTTCAAAAAACATATAGATGGGGCACTTAGGGATACAGTTTAGTTATGAACATGGCAGTAGTCAGTTAGTGGTTGTACTTAATGTTCTTAGAGAACTTTTACAATCCTAAGGATTCTATTCAGCTTCAGCAGTAGGATCTACAGTGTAATGTCAGGATTGTCATTCATTTTGCCCCAATATTTGGTAATATCTTGGTCAGATGTAAGACTTCTTGGTGATAGATACATAAGAATGAAGTGATGCATGGTCTTCTCTGCCCAGAAGAATCTAAAATAGAGAAAATTCTAAACCAAATATAAAACACAGGAGGTTCTGTGAACTGGAGACTTCACTTAAAATACAGAGGGTATGTCTAAATTGCTAAATAGCATGAAGGGCTGTTCCACAAAGACTGTCCTCTGGCTTTGAGGTCACCTGTGCTGGGCTAGTTTTTGTGCATGCTGCTTATGACTGTGCACTCTCAGTCACCAGAATACTCTGACTTCAGCTGTATATTGTGAATGATCCCTATCCACTGCTGACTCACAAACCTTGTCTTGGCAGTATTTGGGAGAATGGCATGTGGCCCATACCAAACCCACAAACCATGCAGGGACCTCTCCAACAACATAACAGCATAGACAATGAAGCTGCAATGCTCAGGAATGCTTCTGGACACCATTTCTTTTTAACTTGTAACATTTGCATGGGCAGGTTTAGTGTAGGCTATGGTACAAATCATATTATGCATATGTGAGTACTGTATTTCAGGAATTCTGTGTGATTCTGTGTATGACAGGAGGATAAGACACCTCAGGGCTGTCTTTCAAAAGAGTGCTTCATAGCATCACTGTCATGCTGTTAAACACTAAACTTGTAATCCAAATATCTGTACAAACAGCTAAATTTCAAACATTTATCTCCATGCACCTCCAGCTGACACTTCATTTCTAGTGGATGAGGACAAATTTACTCTTGATGAGTAGTTCCTTATAGTGGTCTACTTGTACATTTTGGTTGGTTGGGTTCTGTCTCCAGTTACTCTAGTGAACAGAACTTCACCAATTTGGCAGTTTAGTTTTTATCAAGGGTGCCTACAGAAAAGGGTTACATTTTCTCTTTCTTTTTTTTCCCCTCTTTCTCGTGTCAAAATGCTGTTTACTCAATCCTTCTCCAAATACCACAAGTTTTGCTCTTTTTCCTATGAAAGGGCAAGAATTGGGCACAACACAAATGTGATGTGTGTTTTTCTTGTGTTGAAATTTAATTGTGATTTTAGGGCTTGACCTCCTCTTGAGGTCTTCCTGCATACACAGGGTGACCTTTTATAACCTCCACAGTTATACAGAGCTATCCTAATAGGTCTTACAAGTCTCAAGCATATGTAGCATGAAAATGTCACACACAGGAATATAAGGCTTTTTCAGGACTTCAATTCACTTTCCTAGTAAATAGTAATGTATCTCTTTTCTTTCCCCTTTGAAGAGGACAAAAGTCAAAGAATACAGTAACTGTTCGTGCTGTTCCATTTTCTATGAATAGTCATTACTATGTTTTCTTCTTATATTTTACTGACAATGGGATTTTAGGTGCTAATGATGTAGTTTCTGCCATCACTTGGAATTAAAATTAAAAAGTGATTTTTAATTTTTAGATTACCATCCATTGATCTTATTCCTGTTGTTTCTGTGAGAATTCCTATAGGATAAAGGCATGTTTTCCATGCCCTTCATATGTGCTCACTACACAGGCTTTCATAAATACACAGTGATGCAATCCTTTGTTATTCTCGTGACTTTTTGTCCCAAATGCTGAAAAGCCTGTTTGCTTGGATTGGGGTTATGTTTTTGTAATTTTTCTGACTCACAACTCTGCCTGCTTTGTTGTGGTAGAGAGCTTTTCTTGCCACAGTCTGAATTATTTTAAACCCTGGAACTGTGAATTCTTTTTAACAGTTTCACCTCAATGAAAAGATAGAATGATTTCCTTTGCTTGCTAAATTCTGGCCACATCAAGGTTAATTATAGTTCTTCTGAGTGTCGCCACATATTTCTAGTCCCAGACCCTCCCAGACTGCCAGAACCCAAACATTACAGGATCAATTCTTCAGCTCTACATCAGCCACAAATTCTCAGTTTTGCTTGACTTGCTGGATAAATAAGCTGTCTTAAATTTTGTAAGAATTTTAAGTCTAGTAACGTTTCCACATGCTGCATTCTAACTAAGGTATTTTTAGTTATTTTTTACTAATTTACATTTGTACATTTTTCAGAGCCAAGGAAAATACTGAGACCTGTTCCTTTTTAGCACCTGAATCCTAGCCAGCCTGCACTATGATAGCACAGGTTTCTGCATAGTGTAGCAGCTCATCCCAAAGCCCTCTTTGTCAGACTGTTATAAAATTCTGGATGTAGGTATTTAGGGTCTGCAAGACAGCTCAGCGTCTGTCCTCTGTGCACTGAAGAAAATACCACTTTGCACATCCTTCAGCTGGAGCGGGACAAACTGTCCAGTGGTGGAAAGTAGTTCTTAGGTATAACTCAAACCTTGGTGACAACCTGCCCTGCCATATCAAGTGCAAATTCACTATTACATAGAATTAGTTACTTGTGGAGAAGTGACTATTGCTCAGTAGAATGGACAGCTTTCCATGTTATTTCATCCATATAATATATATATATATTATTTATTTATAGGGTTACTACAGCCTTGCATTCTTGGGTGGCTCTAAATCCCTCTTCTTCCTTCTTTTTAGCTTCCTTGGCTCATATAAAGTTCTGACATTTAAACCTGCCTATATCTGTACCAACATTAGATACTTAACTAAAACATTTTATATTTAATTGAATTGTGCAGTTGGTCCTCTTAGGGTCCTTTTAGAGTCAATAAGAAAGACAGAGCAACTTTCAGATACTTATTGGATCTTAAAATAATTTATTCAACTCCCTCTTTCACCTGGGAGACCCCTATGGTGACTGTACTGCTTATAGTCACCTTAATTAGCCAAAATAAAATAATTTACAATGATTTTAAATAACACAATTTAAAAAAAAAAATTTACTCAGAATCCTTAGCATATTGCAGACTTTTTAAAATAGTACATGTACAAAGATACTAAGAGGGAAAAGTATGGCTTCAGTATTTTTTATATGCAAACTATATTCCTTTTGCTCAGAATTGTTAAACATTTTCAATATGAGAGACATACTTCCCTTGTATAAGCAAACACATGCATCAGAAAGGAAAAGTTAATGATGGGCAGTGATCTCCTCCTTCAGATTCCCACACAGAACAGAGACAAAACAAAGCACCACACAACAATTATATTAATCTGAAGTCATATAGTTGGGAGGCAAGTGTTCCTCTCTGTATATGGACTGTTTGTCCCAGAAGTCAGTGCAGGTAATCTGCCAGTCAGATTTCACATGAAGCAGGTTTTGGCTGAATATCTGTTGCAGGTAATTTGGCATTTTATTTGTAAAACAGTTTCATCAAATTCTGCATAACTTTACGGGATCAAGATGGGTTCATCTTTTACCTTGTGCAAGGAACGTTAATATAACCCAAAATCATCAGCATAAATTTGCCAAGTCTAATAAAATTTTAGGTATTTCTTACCTTCTGTCCTCCTGAACTGCAGATATGTGAGGTAGTTTTTCATTTTAAGTCTCCCCTTCCACACACCTCTGTAACTATCCAGACAAACCAAACAGTCAGACTTTACAAATTAAATTAATTTACTATATCAGGTTGTCAAAAACTTAATTAAAAAAAAGAGGACCTTTATTATCTTTCAGTGGAATCCATTAATGCTTAAAAATAACATTTTAGAATGTTTTGTTTACCTCATTCATGTAAAGAACTGATTTGAGTCTTGGCTGAATTTAAAAAAATATTTCAAAACTGCATGTATTTTTGGTGTGTCTTCATAGGTGAGGAATGCCAGAATATTTGACCTACCTGGCATTTCCCTGGAAAGACAGCAGCCTTCATCTCAGGACAAATCCACAAGGAACCTGTTCAATTACTTTATCATTTCCCTAATAATATAATGCATCTCACTGAGAGAGAAGAAGATTAATTTACTTTTTAAAAACAATATTTATTAACCTGAGGATTAAAGTTAATGATTTGAAATATCAGATCCTTACTTGGAGAATTTGAAACATCCCTAAGTACCATATTGAGAGAAATAAGTATACATTAAAACTTATATCTCTGTATAGAGGTATGTGAAAGGAAAAACCTGAGTCTTGTACAACATTCAGTATTGAAAAGCTGTCATTTTCTCTCCAGATTCTGACCTGAAATGTCACCTGTGGCTGCTGTCTACTTCTGTTCTAAAACCACTTATAGTGTGTTGGGACACCACCACCATATGGATGTGTCTGTTACTGTAACAAATGTGCCAAGTGCATTCATTACTTTATGAAGAAAGTATTTCTATTTATTATGCAGCCACAAAGAAAAATGTACTTGAAAGCATGCAGTGTGGTGCATGAGTGGAAGCAATTCTATGTTTTTCTCCATGTCACACTCCTCACCCTCAGTTCTGATCTACTGGATTTACTTAACATTACCACTTCATATTTGGGAATACACACTGAACATTTTTTCCCGTTGCTCTACACAGACCTTTCCATACTGTTTAAAGTTCTCCAGCTTTCCTTGTTTTTCTGATCTCCCAGAGTCATTAACCAATTACAGCTGGGATCAAGGCCAAAACTGACTAAGTATCACAACTGAGATTATCTCAAGTGGTCCCTTAGTTAAACTGCTGAATAATCTTTTTTTTAGGGTTCAGATAAACATTGGTTGAGTTTTCTCATACCTTATGCCTTCCTAAAGGTCCTTAGTTTTTGCTTTATTGTTTATGTTATTTTCATTTTATCAGTCTTCCTAGAGGAAATGAGGTGGATTCCCACCTCAGCTACATTAACTGCAAATTAGGATAGACCTCTTCCTTCACAGACTTTCTCTGGAAAAAATGGGAGTTTAATTATATTAGGGTCTCTGTACAGCTTTCCCCCAAATCACGAAAAGCAACAATTTCAGCAGATCCTGGACTGTGGTTTCATTTTATTTGCAGTGTCTCTGGATTATTTTATATTTCACATGAAGAAAATAAATTTTTTGCAGTTCACCTACTTGCAGGACACTATCAACAGCCAGACTTGGTCTTCTGTGCAGTATTTCAAACCAGAAATCCATGACACAGGATGACCTGACAACATAAGATGACCTGACAACAAATTAAGTTGAACTGTTCCTTGTTAAAACAAATGTTTCTTCCTCCTCACTGCTTATGTTAGGAAGAGGTGGCTTTTTCTTCTCTAAAGTTTCTTCTCAGTTTTCTCCCTTACTGTAGTTAACTGCTGATAAAATATTTCAAGAAAAATAAATCTTATCTCAGGAGCTTTAACCTTAAAAGAGAAAAATTCTGTTCTCAACTAGGAAAACTCATCTGATTTTCCCACTGCAAAACTACAGATAAAAGCAAAACACATTAGAAATGGAAATGCCAAAGAATGCAAAATAGCAAAAGGAGCTATGACACTATATGACATTGATTTCTTAATCTACATTTATTTCTTCTTCACAGAAGAGAATGTTACAGAGCATTCTGTAAGTTGTTAAAACTTGGCCATCCCTGCTGGCTGATAAAGTACTGCACCTCGAATGAATTGTTTGGGGTGAAAGTGTTCTTATCTGACTGTTGCTGGAGATGTATCTGCCCTCAAAAGATGGGGAAGATAACTGTGTTTACAAAAGTGGGTTTCAAGAACATGCATTACAAAGATGCTCGCATATGGATGCAGCCACACACTATCACAGCACCAGTAAGTCATTGTAACCAAGCTTTTAATGTCATTTTTAAAAAAATAGAGTTATTTACATTTGCAATTTATTTGATGGCATCCTCTTTTATTACAACGTTTGAATCTGTAAGGAAATGACACACTAACTCATTTGAGAATAAACTTCTCAATGATAAGCATAACAGTACAGGAAAAATATTTAAAACACTGTGAATTCTTGTTATTTTGCAGCATCATAAAAACATTCTTTACAACACATGCACTCTGGCCTTACAGTATGCAGAATTCCCTTCCAGATCAAGGCACAGAAACTCCGCCACATTTCTAGGGACAGTCCTGCATTCTTACATGTGGCATTTCAAGACATAACCAAAAGAATTACTTTAATTCCAATGGATTGTAGCAGAGTGTGTCCACTTACACATTTTTAAGAAAACTCTGATCAAAGGGACAAAAAGAAAAAATGTATGACTAATTGCATAGTTGTAGTAAACCATGAATACAAAAGCCATCAAAATATATTATAAATCTGTCTGACTTTCAAAGCTACTTTAAAATACAGTCTTGCTTTGCAATACAAATAACACTGTTTGGGGTTAGTTTGTAGAATTGTATTTTGGTCCATGCTGTTAATTCTATATCATTATATTCCTCTTCCATTAGTTTAAAAGCCTCAGAACAGCAGGTCCTCAGGCAGTGGTAAGAATGATGAAGCCAAGACTTAGACTTCAGCTGCTGCAGTCTGTTCATAAAACCTCTAATTTCAACCACTTCTATTCTTTACTGCTTTAAATAATCTGCCCTCAGAACACTAACGGAAAGAATGATGAGGGATGCAGATTTAACACTGTTAGAGATGGGGGTTTTCCCCATCTTCTAGTCCTGAGCTGATAAATCACAGCTCTTAAAAATATCCAACCCATTAAAAAAATAAGATCAACAATAAGAAATCCTCAATTTAGTCTGACTATGCAGTAGTTCCACATAATCTGCTCGCAGTAGAAACTTCTTTGGTGTCAGAGTCAGGTCTTCCTGAAACCACAAACGGCCAAGTCTGTATGTAAAAAAAAAAAGGTATTTCATATTAAACGAAAGTTTATCCTTGTATGAAACTGGAGCTTTATTACTGATAGATGTCTAACTCTGGTTCAGTTGCAAACACGTCATCATGTTTTAGTCCCTGTGGGAAGCACAGAGAGAGCTGAGTTCCTCTAACAAATATTTTCATTACGTTTTTCATTATAATTAAATGCTCCGCAGAAGTTTTGCAATGGTCAGCAACAGTGCTCACATCCCAACTGCAACGTTTCTCTTGCTTTGAAACTCTTTGCGTCATTTAATAAATAAAAGACATATAAACTATTCCAAAACAACCGCTGCTGTATATAAGATTTTACCCCGTGGCAAGCATCAGGCATTTAATTTTGGACCAATGAACTTATGACGCTCTGCTTGTACTGCAGGCCAGCCCGCAGACCGAGTTACTCCTTTTTCGGACACTAAGCTTGCCTAATGCCCGAGGAATGTAATCTTTAGGGTCCCCTATTCCGGCTCCCCAGGACTGACACACCCACCATCACCGAAGGCCAAGCGCAGCCCCGTAGTCGCCCACGGTGCGAGGGCCACTGAGGATTTGCGGAGCAGCCAGGGCCGCCCCGCCGCTCCTTCCCAGGCGGGCACGGCCTGATCGCTGCCACCCTGCCAGGGGACCGGCCGCGCGGGGCTGCCCCGAGCGGTGCCCCGGGATTCCCCGCGGGTGCCTCTCGCCGCATCCCGCCCGCCCCCCGCGCCGTACCAGGTTGACGGGATGGACGTAGCCGTTCTCGTAGCGGTCCTCCTGCAGGAGCTGCCGGAGGTGGGCGATGTAGCTGGACGCCAGGCGCAGCGTGTCCAGCTTGGATAGCTTGGTGTCGGGCGGCACCCAGGGCAGGCTCGTCTTCAGCCGAGAGAAAGCTTTGCTCAGCACCCGCATCCGCGCCCGCTCCCTCGCGTTGGCCGCGTTGCGCTGGGACTGCTTCCCCTCGGGCGGCGGCCCCCGCGGCCCCGACGCCGCCTTCTTGCCCCCGGGGCCGCCGCCCCGCGCCCGTTTCCTCTTGCAGCCGCGGCCCGCCGGCCCCGCCGCGCAGCAGCCCTCGCCGTCTTCTTCCTCCTCTTCTTCCTCCTCTTCCTCCTCCTCCGCCGCCGAGGAGTTGTCCCCCGAGGGGTAGAGCTCGCCGCGGGGCTGCCGCTTGGTCGGCGGCGGCGGCGGGTAGTCCAGNGGGGGCGCGGAGGGGGGATGCGCCCCTTGACAGCGCTATATATCGGGTGTCCGCGGAGCGAACCATCTGCCGGGCGGAGGGGAGGAGAGGGGCGCGGGGCGGGGGTCGGGCCCTGCGGAACCCCGTGCCGGAGGCGGCGCCTCTCCGCGCTGGCCCGCGGTCCGCGGCGATGCTGCTGCGGCGGTGCGCAGAGCCAGACCCCTATGTGGGGGAACACACACGCGGATGGGGGTACACGGACACGGGGGATGTCTCCGTGTTTGTCAGTGCTCTTGGGCGTCACGCCTTTTCCACTGGACAGACCCCTCTCCTCGCCGCGGAGGACGGAAAATATCTCCAGGGCTGGTCCCTCCAGTGTTTGCGCGGGGAGGAGCGCGCCGCTCCCAGTGTCCAAGGGCTAAGCGCGATCCGGGACTCTGCTCCCAGCCCACCTACACTCGCTCTCTCTCTTGCCTTTTCTTCGAGGGTATGGGATTTCCCCAACGTATGAAGCCCGGTGCAGGCAGGACGGGGCTCTTCACCTGCCTGCCCAGCTTCGGGAAGCGGCTGTACTGTCCCGGTGCCCCCGCCGGGGCGGGCGGAGGCAGCGGGAGACGCGGCACCGGGGGCTGGGTGTGTAGTGTGTGGCGAGCAATGCAGAAAGTCGCTGGGAACGTGCGATAGTGTCCTTAGTTTCGGGTGAAGCTCCAAACAGTAGCGAGTGAGTATAACTTGTCCGGGTTTTTTTTCCTCCTTAGAGCAATTAATTAAAACGTTTTTAATTGGGCTATGTACACCTCTCTGTCACAGAAGAAATTAAACGAGACAGCTTTTCGAGCTGCTTGCAGTTTTTTTAAACAAATTCTGTAGTTCAGTTTTTTTATTATGGAGTCCACAGGTGAAAGGAGGACCCCACATCCAATAGAAATGGTAACAAAGAAATTCAACAGAGGTATAAATTAAAAAAATATATTGCTAAAAGAATAACTATCAATTCGTATCCCTCGCACCTCCCCCAAACCCCCTTTTTCACACATTGCTGGCTTTCACAACTTGGATGCAATTAACCAGAATAAAAATGTAGTTCTCAGAAAAGAACCTAATGACTACAACAGGTGGAAGGATCTTGTCCCGCAATTTCTGTTCGTGATTTTTCCCTTCCATTTCTCTCTCGACCCAGTGGAACCTTCCCAGCTGTTGCCACGCAACTTTCCTGGCACTACTGGCCACCTTTGGGCCCAGAGCTTTGCTTGCCTCCCCACCAGACCTGTGGGCTTGCTGAAGCTACTTAACGCTGTGCAAACCCCGACTTCACCCACTGGGGCTAGAACCACATCAGAGCCAGGTTTAATGGCAGCCTTTCCAAGTGAAACTTGACATTTCTTGAACCACCTATACAGGCAACTGATCTTGCAACTGGATCTCTTGAACTTGGTTTGACACTAAGATAGACGCTCAGGCTGGGTCCCACACGCTGCACGGTGAAAGGGCAGCACGCTGGTCTTGGGGGTTGCTCTTCCTCCTCAATTAGACTACATTATCCATTATATATATATATATATATATATATGTATATATAAGTACATAAAGATACTGCAAAGGAAGAGATATAGGTTTACTTTCTTCCCCCATCTGGGTTGTTTATACAGGTGCAGGCTGAACGCTTTCCCTGCTGAAGATTAATGGAAGAAAGTACTGAATTTCTTTAAGCAGAGAAGAAAGTGGTACCCAATCTTAAAAGCCACAACCTCACCTTTCCTGCCTACCTCTGCTTCGGCGGATTAAATGAGACACATAATGGACACCTTGACTCATTTAATGAAAGGACTGGGGACAGACAGATGAGCCAAATTCTCAGATCGTCTTTGCCTACTTCTTGGTTAGCGAAGGAAATGGGAAATACAGCAGAGTAAATCTGAAGTTAGGGTTTACTTCGGATTTACATCCACTGTAACTGAGCAGACCTGACTCTTCTCACATCTATCAAACCACTAATTTCTGGGACCCTGACGAAGATATCATTTTCAGGATAAAGTCTTTGATGGGGCCAGGGCATTACATCATGCTTCCATTTTTGTCAAGACTTTGATCCTTTATGATCTCTGTGAGCTGAGTAGGGAAAGCCCCCGGTATATCAAGGCAGCATTTTATGCTTTACCGTTATCAGGTGCAGTCGATTTCCCCTTTCTCTGTTAAAAGATAAAACCAGTATCTGTGCCCGAACTCCGAGGCCAGCATCCTTCCCTGTTTCACGGTCTGCACACTGGGCAAAGTGCAGGGGCAGACTGGGTTTGCAAAGTCTGCGGTGTGTGTTTGTAAAGGGATTGGAGCAGCAGCTGGAGCAGCTCCTACATGTGAAGAAGCTGCAGAGACTCCCTCCCCCATCGAGCTTTGCCTCTGCCACCGTTGTTGGCCTTGAGGACACAAAAAACAACTTTTCTCCACTGAGGGGAGATCCCTGAATTGGGGAGGCTCACTGGGGCAGAGTGGGCTTTTTTCCTCCCACTTTTCCACCAGGCATTTAGGTAAATAAATACAACCAAGCAAACAGGAGTCCACAAAAAGCATATCTCTTAGCTTTTTGCAGCAAGTGATGCTGTTTCGTGCCGCAGCTGAGTACCGGCGAGGACGGAGAACATCCCCGGGCAGGCTGGGAGGCGCCTGTGCCCTGGATCCGGCGCCCCCGCGATAAAAGCGCAGCCCTAACAATCCGGCGGGTGACTGGGATGAGGCACAGGGGATATAATCCTCTCATTTCCTTCCTTAAGTTTCAGAATAAATTATAGCAAAAACCAAAAGAGAAAAAAACGACCAGAGTCCAAGTCTGTAAAACGTGGATTATGTCTGAGAATGGGAGGGCGAACTGCTAAAAGTCCCGTGTCTTTTACCCTCATCCTCTGGAGTATTGGCAGCGACAAAGCAAGGTGGAGGAAGGAGATGATGTGTTCTCGATAAGGTGCTTTAAATACGGCTTTTCTTTGGTATTTGTCCCTTCCTCTAACTCAGCAGAGTTACCGAGCTCGCCCCACCTGAAGTGCGCTACACTTTCTCTGAAACACCTAAATGTAACAAGGGATTTTTTATTCATTTTTCCCTCGGTGATGAGAAAGGCTGGATGTCCAGAGGAGAGGAGGACAGCGTCTGATAAATGCATTCGTCTTCATCTCTTTACAAGCATTTACAGCACACATTCAGACTGTGTGAAGGGCGTGCAAGGCTTCTGCCACGAAGTGATGGATGATGGAATGGTCTAGTAGGAAAAGCAGGTGGATGAATTATAACCTTTGCTTAATGCCGCTTAGAGCAAAGACTCCGCTTGGCTCAGATTTCCCCGTAAGGGCACAGAATGAAGGGAAAGATATGTGATTGTCCCTCATTCCCCCAACAATCTTGCCTCCACTTAAAATGCCTGTGACTGGAATGGCCTTTGCTGTAGTCAGTGCCCCGGTACCCTGCCCTTAGCCAGAGGTCTAGCACGGCTCAAGGCAGAATTAAAGGATTCTCTTGCTTTTTTGTCGTTTCACTAAGGTGACGGTGCCGTGGTGCCTGTCCTGGAACCCTGGCAGCCGCCTCTCTGGGGATACTCCATGTGAGCTAGCCCAGGGTATCCCAAAATCCTCACTGGAAAGGGCAGAAACCGAGCAGTTACTGGAAATGAGCGTGTGTGTCTTAGGAGGAGGATGGAATTCCCTAAAAAATTGCTTTCCACCATATAACAAAAAAAAACCTACTCTGTGGGTCAGGCCATGTCAAATAAAGCAAACAGGAGATGATAAATGAACCCCTGGAAGGAAAACAAAAAAAAAGTATTTGCTAGAATTTATTTTGCCTAGCGCGAGCACACCTTGCCATCAAGGGACATGTCCGATGATTCACTTGTGAAGGGTTACAAACCCCTCCTCTCCGCCCCTCTCCTCGCTCCCTGCCAGCTGGGGCTGTCCCGTGTCTCTTCCCGAGAGCCGGCGGGGCGGCCTCCAGCTGCGAGACGGGCAGGGCTCTCTCTCCCTTGCCGTCGGGGGAGTCTCTGCTTGGGCGATCGCCGGCCCCGCGGAGGAAACCCCCGGCTCCAAGAGGGAAAACCCGGCCGAAGGGAGTTGCTGGGCGACAATAGCGAAGCGAGTCGCCGGTGTCCTGCGTCGACGGCTGCCGGGCTGATTTTACCGCCTGGGCTGTGGTGAGGGTTCGTGCTTCTCGCTCCACAACACTGAGCATAAGCGGGGACATGCTTTTAAATTTAAAATCAAAAAGACAAAGAAACAACTCTTCCATCGTCAAAACCCTCTACCCAATCAACCAAGAAAAGCCCACCAAACAAACAAACAAACCCGCATGTTTGTCCTTCAAGCCGCTAGTTCACCCCGAGGGGATCCCGCCCCGCAGCACATGTGGGGAGATGACCACATCTTCCCCGGGGAAAGAAACCGCTCCCTGTAAGTTGCTTCTTCTTCCCGGCATTTCTAAGGCAATAACCGTAAAGAGACAGTATCGAGTGTGATCGTTGCTTTGCCCAGATTTTGGCCAGCAGTGAATTTTGCTCAGGTATCCCCAACTTTCAGCAGGATTTCCCCTATGGAATAGCCAGGCAAACTCTCTAAATACCTCCTGGCGCCAGAAGAAAGTTCTCATGTAATAGATACCCGTTGGTGTGAGAACACGGATTCTGCTCACTTTGTCAATCAGCCGGGGGGAGGAGGGGGATTGAGGAGGGGAGTGTGGGGGTTTCCTTTAATTAAAAAAAAAGATAAGAGTTTTTTCATTAATTCTAATTTTTGTAGTGGTGCCAGGAGAAACGCAATTGGTCAAAAAGGATCAGAATTAATGGTGCTGTTTCAAGCCCAGTTTATTTCTTCTCTTGGAGCAAATTAGCCGGAATAACAAGCAAACATCAGGCAAGAGGAAACACTGTGTTAGTCTCCTCCTTGTGTTTCACTCTGAGAGGGAAGCCCACCAGAGCAAGACGGAAGAGATGGGGAGAGATAACACCAGCACAGCACTTCATTATACTTGAACGCTCCAGCACGCTCGCTGCTTTGGCTGGGCTGCAGCAGAGTAGACGGAGGAGTGCAGCTGCCCTAGGAACCGCTGCTGAAGGCAGTGAGGGCTCTCAGCCGGGATGCACAAGCGGTGAGACAGTTTTGGGGGCAGGAGGAGGAAAATCACTGCCCAGAGTTCTCCAGAGTGAAAAAGAACTCTGACACTCTGGCATCACGGCATTAGCAGTATTGAGGGCAGGCCGTGAAGGGCACACAAGGCATGCAGACTGCAGTCACAGCAGTTCAGTTGTTGGTGAAAATATTCCTTATTTTCTCTCGGGAACAAATTTTCTATGGAAGGCACCTAGACAGCCTTCTGAACACCAGGCAGGACAACTGCCACACCGTACCCCACCGGCACTCAGGCTTCAAGAGCTGGCCAGATTGGGATGGGCGCTTTTCCTCTTGTAAGAGACAGCATCACTTTGTTCTTTGTTCCCCTTCACAAAATACTGGGTATCTGGGCATAATATTAAACTTTCCAGATATTTAAATTCGTGGACCTATAATGCACCTAGATTTTAAATTGATAAAATTACATACATCACTACTGGGTAAGTTCTGGATATGAGATATGTGACATGACATGGTTCTGACAATGATTTTTACATTCAATAGATGTTATTATTCTAGGATGTAATCTTGATCCTGATCTTACTGCTGTACATTCTGCTTGTGTGGACACTTGACACACAGACCCAGTATAAAAGAAAAGCTGCACTATTTTGCTGCTACTGGCAGAAAATCAAAGAGTGAAGTAAAAGATGAGTGATTCCAGGTCTGTGAGGAACTGGTGGGGCATGGGTACAGCAGATCTGTTTATTGCTGTACTTGGGGGAATGATCACCAGGTTCAGTGTGTTCATCAGTTTCCAAACTTGTAGTAGAATGTGGATAAACCTCACCACTCAAACATATGACTAACATCAGTTGTTCGAACACTGAATACTCACATGAGTGAAAAAGAGCTTTTAAAAAAGCTGTGACATCACTTTATGGTAAAAAAATCAGACTCTTGCATTCCAGACAGGCAGAAAGGATCAACCAGACCAACTAATAGGCTTCTGAAGGTGTAATCATTATATTCAAGGTTGTCATTCATCATATAATGGAAAGACAAATTAAGTGCTCAACTTGCTAATCGAAAAGAGCATTCCAGGAGGTAGTAGGAAGGATACAGGTGTGGTTTCTTGTACAACTTCAAAACTAAAATCTTCACAGGGGTATCCTGTGAAGGACTCATTCTGAATACAGACAGGACTTAGAAATAAAATGCTTCAGAGATTTATGTAGTCTCAAAAGATTGTTATTTTTGTTTGTAAACCTCTTTATATTATCAAATTTATATAATAACAGAAAGGGAAGGACCTGAATGGACAATTTATTAATTTATTAATTTTATAATTTATTAATTTGGAACAAATATATCTGTTGTACTATAATGTGGAGCAAAGCCTAGATCCTCAACATAACTAGAAATATTGGAAGTCACCAACCAAACACATCTTATGATGCCTTTAGTGAAACAACAGGTTGTTTTTATCAAAAAACATCTGAAAGGTTTAACAAATTGAGGTTCATCTGGTGCCAAACTAAGATGTAGGTGAAGATAGATGATGGCTGCAATTCCCTGCAATTAGAAGTAGTCACTTGTGGTAATGATGGATGATGTCCAGGGAAGAAGTACAGAACTATTCAAAGGGATGTTTCACTTCAAGAATATGTAAATAACTTACTTTTTAGTTTTATACTACATTAAAAGAAAAAATATAGTTTCCATCTGTCTGGAGAAAATCCAGCTAAAGTGAGGAGAATAAGGTCATGTCCAACATATATAAGACCAATCATTTACATGATTTTACATAGATCACCACGGTTTGAGGGTGATAGAAAGATTGAAGGGGGTATGTTCTGCCATTTTTACCTCAAAATACATAGCTAGTGTCTTTGTACTTAGCTATGTCTAGCATTTGAGATGTAGATAAATTAACATAAACCTTGTTTAGGGTGCAGTTAATCTTAATTAATTTCAGCCACCTCAAAGTCTGGTATCACAACTCAGATAGTTAGGAGTGAGTGGCAAGAGTTACAGTTTGTAGGTCATAATGTCACCTGTTACATTTGTTACATGAAATGCCAAAATGTGGGAGGCATTCCTAAGGCAGCCTAATGAAATACTGCACTGGCATCCATTTCTTTCTCTGTGTTCTTTAGATGAACAAGATGTCAGTGCTTGGGCAGTTTCAGGAAGAAACAGGGATCCATGATCTCTGAAGTGAAAGGAAACATTATTAGAAAGATCTTTCTTAGAAGAACTTTGCCTGTCAGCAGAGGCAAAGATTACAAGCACTTAGACTTTGTGATGTATCTCTCTTTTTGTTGTGTCTCTATGACGTTATCATAATTAGCAAAACTGGAGCAGAGCAGGCTATGTAGTAAAAAAAAACCCGTTACTTTTATTCTCCTTTTGATTCTTCTCCCCATTCTTGCTATGCTGAATAATTTTATCTGACCAAGATGGTATTGTTCACTCTTTCCAAGCAGCCATGATGCTCATTTTCATTCATGATTCCCTTTTAAATGTAAATTCAGGAAGAATAAACTATTTGGAATAGGATAACGTATTCCACCCTCTGTCTTGCCTTTTAAGTATATCAAAAAATATTATTATTTTTAATTAAGAAGACAATCAATTAGGATAAAAATTATATTGAGTCATAGGATTGATTCAATCCCATCCTGTCTAAGTTGCTAAAAGCAAATGTCTGGAAGAGTGTATTTAAAAAGCAAGAACAGGGTGATATTCCTCAGAAAACTCCATAGCCAAAAATTTAACTTTCATTAATTTTTTAAGCATAAAGTTTAATTTTTAAATGTAATGGACCCTGATAGATTTTTCTTCCATGAGCTGAGTTTGGAATCCATGTCCACTTTTACCGTCCCAGTATTCTGCAGCAAAGCATAATTGAATACATGGGGTGACAAATTTCATTAACTGAGGAGCCGAGTAAGAGTGGATTAAGAAGCTCGTAGGAGACTCTGACTACTGCAGAATACACTAAACTATATGTGCAGACTGTGTTGTCTGCATTGAGTGTACATAGTAAATCCTGTGTGCCATATTTTCTGTGAATATTGGATTGGGATTGGGGCAGTGGAGTTGTCACATCCACCTCTGGACAGAAGACAAACTGACAGCTGGTTGTTGAGTCCTCATCCAAGCTATGATCTGGGATGGAAGTCATAGGATCATTTAGTTTGGAAAATACTTTTAATTCCATTAACTTCAGCTATTAAATTAGCACTGCCAAGTCCAACACTAAGCATCACGTCTACATGTCTTTTAAATACCTCCATGACCAGTGACTCAACCACTTCCCTGTGCAGCCTGTTCTAGTGCTTCAAGTGAAGAAATTTTTCCTAATATCCAGTCTAAATCTCCTGAATCCTAAATGACCTGAAGGTGCAACTTCAGGCCATTTCCTCTTGTTTTATCACTGTTACTTGGGAAAAGAGACTGAGCTTGCTACAACCTCCTTTCTGGTAGAAAATGTCTTCCCTGACCCTTCTTTTCTCCATGCTAAACAACCCTAGTTACCTCAGTTCTCCTCACAGGACTTGTGCCCCAGACCCTCCACCAGCTCATGGACACACCCCAGTGCCTCCATGTCTATCATGTAGTGAGGGACCCCAAACTGCACACAGTATTCGAGGTGTGGCTTCACCAATGCCGAATACAGGGGGATGATCACTGCCCCAGTCCTGCTGGCATCACTATTGTTAATCCAAGCCAGGATGCTACTGGCCTTCTTGGCCACCTGGGCTCAAGCTGGCTCATGTTCAGCTCGTTGTCAACACTCCCATGTTCTTTTCTGCTGGGCAGCTTTGCAGGAACTCTGCCTCAACCCTGTAATGCTGCAGGGGGGTGCTGTCACCCAGGGGTTGGAGCTAGCCCTATTGGCCTTGTTGACTTTGTGCAACTGGCCATTGTCCATCGATCCATCCAGATCCCTCTGTAGAGCCTTCTTGACCTCCAACAAATCAACACTCTCATCCAACTTATATGCAAGCATGAAAAATCGCATGGGCTAACTGACTGTGGGTGCTCGTAATCCCCTCATCTGGATCATTGGTAAGATATTAAACAGGACTAGTCCTGATATTGAGCCCTGGGGAGCCATGGTGACCAGCTGGATGCAATTCCATTCCATTCCTCTCTCTGACCATCCAGCCACCTTTTCACCCAGTGAACAAGTGCACTCATCCAAGGCATGGGCTGTCAGCTTCTCCAGGAGAATGCTGTGGGAAATGGTGCCAAAGGCTTTACTGAAGACCACAGCTTTCTTCTCATTCACTAACTTGGGTCGCTTAGTCATAGAAGGAGATCAGGTTGGTCAGGCAGGACCTGCCTTTCATTTACCCATACTGGCTGAGTCTAGGCTGATTGTCTAGGCTCTAATCCCTTACCATTAACATCAAGCTCTGCAGCATATATTTTTGCCATCTCAAAAGCAAGAGAAAACAGTACTGTGTGCCTAGACTGTCATTATAATTACCTCCACCTCTGCATTTCCCCACTTTTTCAAGGAAGACACAAAGCACTATAAGTAAATTCCAGAAAGACACTACAGTCAAAGACCTGCTACAGAATTTCAAGATGACCAACAGTTTGGATCATTTTCCTGTAGTGTCTTTATCATGGGAAATTTTTCCATGAACTGTTTGTAAAAAAATTATTTTCCCTAAACATCATTTATGTCTTACTCTGAAAACATGTAAAGATCATATGCTGGTTTGCATAATCCCTTTCACCATTTTAACTAGTATCAGTCAAGAATTTTCTATATACATTGAAGATTCCACCCTCCATCACTGAAATGTTTAGTCATCTTGTTTTTGAATGGTGTAAACAGGACTGCAGAATTCAGAGAATTAATTTCCTTAAATTTAACAAAAATTCCTTTCTTTTACTAGTTTTGTTGCCATTGACTAACCCCTTTTCTCTAGATAACAGGTTTCAAGGATGTAGTATATGAGTTTTCTCCCCCTGAAGACCTATAATTTAAGTTTCTTCACAGAGACTTTAGCATTATCAGTCACAGTAAGCACTGGAATATTTTAGGTGCTTTTCTTTGTCAGAAGAAGAGGTTATTTAAATAAAGTGAAAATATAAACATTTTTGCTCTGTTGTCTGGGTAGCTCATGGGTTTATAGAGAAGATCAGAAAAAAAAGTTCATTTTTGAAATGAGTACTTTTCTATACAATGGGGACATCTGAACTTCCTGTAACTGATCTTTTATGATATGGAACCATAGAATCATAGAATAACCTTATTGGGATGGACCCACAGGATCATCAAATCCTTCTTCTACCAGACAGCCCAAAGTCTTGACTCCAAAGCATGTAAGCATTCTAGCTCTGCAGGAAAACAGTTGAAAATATATTAGTTCTGGATGAACAATCACTTCTTTTTCCTGTAGAAAGTTGTCAACCAGTATAAAAAGTGTATTACTTTTTGTGTAGAAACGTGTGCAAAACCAAAAAATGTCTTCTAGCTACCCCCTTTCAAATGCACTTTTCTGGTATACAAATAAGCTTCAAATAAGCTTACTTCTCTGGACTCATCTAGAGACAAAGCAACTAGTTAACTATCCTTCATTCTGCATGTAAGCTCTGAGTACCTTTAGTCACTCTGAATTTGACAAGCCACAACATTTAATCAGAGGCTTGCTTGGCTTCCTCTTTCACAGAATTCACAGAGTGACTAGATTGGAAGAGACTTTTAAGATCATTGAGTCCAGCCCATGCCCTAATACCTCAACTAGACCATGGCACCGAGGGCCATATCCAGTCTTTTTTTAAACACTTCCAGGGATGGTGACTCCACCACCTCCTCAGGCAGACCATTCCAGTACTTTATCACGCTTTATCACTCTTTCTGTGAAGAACTTTTTCCTAATGCCCAACCGATATTCCCCTTGGTGCAGCGTAAGACTGTGTCCTCTCGTTCTGTCAGCTGGTGCTTGGAGAAAGAGACCAAGCCCCACCTGACTGCAGGCACCTTTCAGGGAGTTGTAGAGAGTGCTGAGGTCACCTCTGAGTCTCCTTTTCTCCAGGCTAAACAACCCGAGCTCCCTCAGCCATTCCTCACAGGGTTTGTATTCCCAGCCCCTCCCCAGCCTCGTTGCCTCCTTTGGATGTGCTTAAGCATCTCAAGATCCTTCCCAAACTGAGGGGCCAGAACTGGACACAGCACTCGAGGTGTGACCTCACCAGTGCCCAGTACAGGGGCAGAATGACCTCCCTGCTCCTGCTGGCCACACCATTCCTGACACAGGCCAGGGGCCATTGGCCTTCTTGGCCACCAGGGCACTCTGCTGGCTCATGTCCAGCTGCTGTCACCAGCTCCCCCAGGTCCCTTCCTGCCTGGGCAGCCAGAATGTCCAGCCACACTGTTCCCAGCCTATAATATTGCAGGGGGGGTGTTGTGGCCAAAATGCAGGACTCAGCACTTGGAACAATTAAACGTCATCTTACTGTATTCCACCCATCCATGCAACAGTTCCAGGTCTCTGCAGAACCCTCCCCACTTCCAGCAGATCAACATGTGCTCCCAGCTTAGAGTCATCTGCAAATTTACTGATGAAAGACTCAATGCCCTCATCCATGTCATCAATAAAAACATTGAACAGAACAGGCCCCAACACACACCCCTGAGGGACACTCTTCATTCAGTGTTGCCATCAACACGTCTGTCCCTGCAGGCAGGAGGAACTTTCCTGTCAGTGTCTGAGGTTTGCAATTCAGAGGATTGCACATAGAGATCCAAATGGTTTAGTGTGCATGGAGAAGCACTTACATGAGTTGTTTTGTTTTGCCACTACTTCTGTTCTGCCTAAAAAATCAAAACACTTTACTTTTGGAAGCAAAGGACTGCTGTTTCCTAATATGCTTACTGCTTTATATTTCAAGACCCAGAAAAGCCCCTAACTTGTTCAAGCTGAAGCCCACTGGTTTTTCATTGCTCACTTTAATGGGATGTTCTGGAGCTGGAAGCAGAGGTAATTCTCTCATCTAGTGAAAACTACTGGTAACCAAGTCTGGAGGATGACCACATAGAACAAAGGAAAAACCCAAACCAATGAACAGACAAACAACAGAAAGTAGATGCTCTTCTTGCAGCTTGCTTATTGCGATCAGATAATCACTGAAGATGTTTACAACAACATTTTAGTTGATCCAAGAGAAAATTTTGAAGCTTCAAAAATATAAATTATTCTTGAGAAAAAGCCTTCTGGGTGGCAGTGGTAAATTTGCAGATGTCTACAGACCTCTCAAAAATATTTCCTAAAAGGGTGAAGGAGATTTCCATGGTGAGTCAGGGGAGGAGTGAAAAAGGAAGAAAAAGTGTTGAGGAACCTTCACTGCCATCACTGGACACATCCTATGTCTGAACTTACTTTTTATAGCTACATTTCATGAAGTCCTAAAAAGCAGTCCATAGTCTCATTCAGACTAAGAAATCAGATTTTAGAAGTCACCACTTCAAAGTGTTACTCAGTGAGTAGTGCAAAGTGCTTTTAATTTCAATCCTTCTTATTTATTCGGTTTTTTTTTAGGAATTTTTTAAGAAGCCAAAAAAGTGTATTATAATAATTAAATGGTAAAAGCATCAACATTAAATTATGCTGTCTTCTTGAAAGAAGGACCACATTTGTGGGACGATTTGCATAAGCACATTCCTGTTACTTCCCAGGAGAAAAATTAATGGCATACTCTCCTCAGAATTTTAGCTGCAGAGAGGACTTAAACAGCATTGTCCTCTAGCTCCACTCACTTTGCCTCTTTTCTCTTGAAGATGAACATCTTTACCGAAGGCACAAATCTAGCATGATTTGTGGACTACTAACAGTGATCCATCCTTTAAAATCTACAATTTCTATTTTGAATGAAATTAAAAAATTTAATTAGATATAATTTTGTGAAATTGATTATGTTAAAACTGAAATATGAAATACAGAAAACTATGATTAAACAGCTGTAGAATACATTTGTATTTGTGTGGTCTAAACAAATGAGGAAATCAAGAGTCAATATTTCTCCTCACCTCTGTTAGTTTCATAAGATGAATTTTCCTTCTGTTATTTCAAAATTAAAAAATGATTTGTTGGGTTGGAAAAATTAACATTTGGCTTGGCTTGGGTGAATATCTGTGGTTGTAACAAGTGTCTTGCCAAAAATCAGTTTCCTATGTCAGGTCCAGCCAGTATGGACATCAAAAACAGCTCTTGGGGAAATCCAAGCAGTAGCTGTTGCATTTATACAGAACTCCAATGGAGCCTCAGGATGAGTAATGTCTCTAAACTGGATGCATCTTTCCTTCTGGAGATGGGTTTCTCTTTTTTCTTGGTAGTATACTTTTACATTGAGCTTGGCTGAGGAGAAAGCTTTCTAAACCACTGTTCCTAATAAAAATCTTTGACACATGCACATCTGTTTTGTCAGTGTGGTTTCATAAGCTGGTTTGAATCCCAACAGTAGTCTTATTCCTCAAAATATTTTGTCATCAATGAAGATTTGTGATGACACATGAAACCCTTTTCAACAAACAAAATCATCTCTAAGTCAAAATAAAATAGTACAGAGTGCTGAATTGAAATGTCAAGCCAAAGCTTAAAATGCCTGTCCTGTTTTAATTTTTACAGTTAAGTAAACCCTTCTCTCTTTTCTGGCTTCATGAAACTATCCTGGATTGCATTTTCTAGCTGCTGAAAGAACAAATTTTGTAACATTCAGTGTGTTTTCTCAAGTGGTGTCCCACATCCAAATTCAAACAGGACATGTTTTGTGATTGTAGAAATATCACCCATAAAGTCTTTGTGGCTGATTGTCTTGTCAGACATGCATTACATTTCCAAAGCAGTTCTGGTAACAAGTTGTGATTTTTGATTATCCATTCATGTAAATTCTAACATGTCTGTTTAAACTGCACTAAGCCAACTTGTCTTAATTCAGTTCAGTGAAATTGCCACATATTGGGGCCATCCTGAAAATTCTGTAAGGCCCATATTATCTCTTCAGACAGCACCATAGTCTCAAATGCAGCTGAAAGCATCTTAAGTATCCTTTACAGCCAGGCCTGAGTGCTTGTATGACTCTCCTCATTTCCTGCCTTCAGACAGTGTGCAGGGATATAAACACATAGCACCTCTGGGACCACACCCATCTTCCCTTTTCTCTTGAATCTCCTCCCTCAGAGTGGTGCAGACATAGTTTGTGTGGCCTGGTGTCTCTGCTTTTTAATGCTTATATTTTCTTCTCAGCTACAAGAAGATACATTTTTGTTCCAGTTTGGAAAAATACTTGAACACCTTTTGTGGAAACTCAATGACCCTCATTGAGGCTCAATCCCTCAGTTTTGCCTGTATCTTTCAGGAGTCCCTGGTGTTGTCTGCCACCACATCCATATATGTTCATACTTTTGCAGTAGCTGTCTTTCTGCATTTTGTATTTTACTTTCCCTGGTTCTCATGTGGAGATAATTTAGATCTCTCCAAGTTAGCCAGAGGGATTCTATGACAGCAGGTGGATTTCAGGAAAGAACACTCATTTTCATTCCTGCACTTTATAAAAAATGGCTAGTGACTTTCAAATTCTTGGTTATACAGACGTGGCCAGCTTTTTAGAGAGTAACTTAATGAAAAGGTGACCAGAAATCTATGCCATTTTTGTCAGCCTTGTGTTTTCAGTCTGTTGCATGCCTTCTTCTTCCATTCTGCTTTCTCTCATCCTGTCTGGGATACACCCAGACAGTTCTCATTCATTGATTTTCATTAGCAATAATGGTGACTTCACTATTACCAGCAGTTACTCAATGTGATGTCACATGCCTCTGCATGTGCTGCTATTTCTACACCAGATGAGCATAATGAGCTAATGAGTACTAGTGTGTAAATACACTGTCTATAGACAGTATTATTGTGTTGGTCTTCCACAGATAACTGGGAACTTTTGTCAGCATTTCATCTCTAGGACCTACTTAAGGTTTTGTATGTTTTCACAAGTAACTTAAAAAAAACTTGTGAGGGAGCATCACTAAACACTTGTGGAACTCTGATAAGAGTTGTATTTGGTAGACAAATGGTCCCATATTCAAAATTAAAATAAACTATCAAGAAGATGAAGGAAATTCACTTGGGATCTATGCTATTTGACAGCTAATGCAGTAGTCAAGTGTTTTAAAAAGTTCATTGAATGCTAGGGTAAAAAGCATCCTCCCTGATAGGACATTTTATTGTCTCTGTCATTGTCTTTGTTTCTCGGGGATTTCTATATAAATTCACTCAGTTTCTAACGGAAATTGTGTTGTCTACATTGGATTCTGGTCATTTATTTCTTCATATTTTTGGCAAGAAGCCTTTTTAATGTTTATGGTGTCTTATGTTGTTGTCAGGACTACACATACATCTACTGCAACATAAGCAGCCTAAAACATATATATTGTGTTAGCAATATTCACCATGTAACCATTCCATGACTTTTCCTCAGGGATAAAAACAGCAACAGAGGTTGATAGGCAGGTTAAAATGCACTGATCACATGAAAAATAACATGAATAAAATAAAAATATAGCCCTTAAATTTCTTTGGCTTGGAAGTATTCTTTATTGGTTTCAGGAGGATCCATATTAGGATTATAGAGTTAAGATTATGTATACGTGAATGCGTGTTAATCATTTACAGGAGACAAAGCTTTGTTGCTTGTACAAAGCATTTTGCTTAATGATTACTTAATGATTGCAGAAGGTTTTTGCCTTTTTTAGGAGAGGTTTCTGCCAAGTAAGTTGGACACTAGTATAACAATTTTGTATTTTACTCTTAATTCATGATGTGCCTTGCTTATTTGGTGCTTGATGGCTTTTGGAATATCAACCTCACATGGCACTGAAACACTGTTCTCCTGGCTTAATCTTTCAAAAATGTTCAAAATTATTTTCAATGATTCTTCCAACATCTGTTACAATTCCTAGATTTTTCTGTGTGAGCAACAGCTATTTCTTGAACGGACACAATTTTTTCTCAGCAAAGGGATCACCCTGGTATCTCTGCTTATGTTTCAAATGTCAGCTTTGTTTGTTGAACAGTGTTAGTGTTTGTTCATCAGTGTCGTAGAAAGTACTACCAAGAGAAGCTGCAAACTTTTATTTCACAGTTCACTACAGTCTGCTGATGCTTTAATCTTGCTTTTTATACTACGATATAAGTGCTTTAAACACTTTCTCAGCTTTCTTGCCTAAAAATCAGCTCAGTAAGATGAGAGCAGAGCAGCTTCTGTTATAGTGGCTGCTGCTGACTGCCCTGCACTGAGAGTATTGGACCAAGGCTGGTACAGACCAGCAGTGCTGCTGTAGGCAAACCTCAGATTTTTTTCCCTTTTTATTTCTTACAGTGGTAAAATATGCCAGCTGTAACAGGTGTTTCAGCTCCTACAGTGAAATTTATTACATGGATCTGTAGGTCCTTTAGGTCCTTGCTTATGTTCTTGAAAAACAATCTAGAATTTTTTTTAAATTTATCAAATTCAACACTCAGGTAAAAAGAACATTCAGTTGTTGGCCAATTATTCTAAATGACACATAAAAGCACTCATGAGACTTATTAATACACCACTTTAGACTATATTTCCAATTTACAATACCTAGCCTAGTGCAAGAAGGACAGAAACTAAAAAGAGAGGAAAAACCACCCTAAAGGGCTTGCTCTCTTCTCTGTGTAATGAATTGTAATGAAGCTAGAAAACAAGGCTGCCATTTCTTCCATTATGGACAAATGGGAAAAGACATAAAAGTAGATATTACCTTAGCACAACAGGGAAAAACCTGGAAGATGGCCAAGAGCTTTTCTTTTTATGCTACCATTAAAGAAAATATATTAATATATTGTATCTCATGAGATCTAAGCTTGGAAAAGATAAAAAAGGAGAGTCTATAAATGCTAGAGAGGATGTGACATAGTAGTTGTACAAAAAATAGGAATAGTCTAGAAAATCAATAATTTATGGGACAATGAAAAAAAAATTTAAGATAGATCTGTCAATCAGAGGAATCTGTTCAGTTTCACACGTGCACCAATTGATTAAAAACTTCTAATAGCAACTTGGAGAATGTTAAATTGGGAAAAGAATACAGTAGGTTACCCTGTTATAGTGTAATAGAATATATTTTTGTTTATATAGAGATTATAAAGATTATAGGTAACTTTATCTCAGACTTGCTCCAGATATAGATCCTATGTTTGTAAGTAGACCAAAATAATGATAAAAGACCCATCAACCATATAGAGATCTTTAAAGGTTAGTACAGTTTGTTAACTCTTATATGGAAAATTCTTATATAATTATGACTAAGTTACTATACACATAGTATCAATGGGTATGATGTAAGTTTTATCACAGGTGCTGTGTGGTACAAAGCCTGACTATGTGTGACCAGTCTCTTTAGTACCATTAGCTTCCAGATTTCCCTAGATGATTTCACTCTGGTAACACTTGATTGTTTAGTTGATGTTCAGCTCTTTGATACACCTGAGCTGCGCACTGTGAACAGCTGAAAGTGCTGAACATTACTAAAGAGTATTAATGAGCTCAATTAAACTTCAAGCTGCACATGATTTTCACTGAGCCTCCATATGTGCTGGATTTCCATACAAACCCACTTCTTTAAAATCTTCTGTACACTGATACTTCCTCCTACAGGCAAATTATTATACTTGCAGTTTTCAGTGTTGTCACATACATAAGTCACATGTAAAAACTCTCCTGCATTTTGAGCAGCCTCTTCAGGACAATAAGCAAGCATAATATAACTGAGTAAGAAGTCCCCCATTTAATTTTTTTCTACAATGTAGCTTTCCATCATTATAATTATGGACCTACTTTTTCACCCTATTATATTTATCCTGTGGAAATTCCAGTAATTTGAATTCAAGTAGTTTCTCCTTCTGGAAGAAAATGTGACAGAAGATGTTTTTCTACAGAATGAGCTATTCCTCCTCGTGTCTGCTAGAATTGTATACAGTCTAGAAATTATGTCCTGATTATGAAAATCAGTAATAAAACTTCACTCTGTATCCTACCTAACACTGAAGAGTACATGGAAATAGCAGCAAGAGTTTGTGGGAGAAACCAGAAGAGTCAAGTGGTAATTTTGCATGAAAAAATCTATTATTATGAAAATTAAATTTGACAAATAAATAAATAATATAGAGGAAAACGAATGTGCTCGGGCATCTATAATACTTCCTAATCTGGACTTGACTTTTCCATCATCTAGTGTTTACTCTGAAGACATGTTATTGGTGCAGGAGGAGACAGAGGAATTACCTAAGTTCAGTGCATTGAACACTCTTCAAGGCTGACTTGAAATACAAATACCAGATAATAAGCTTAACATTTTTTATTGAGAATGATATGGAGCCTGACTACACTGACAGTGATTAAAAATCCTCAGAGATTGATCTGAGACATGTTGAGAAAACCCATGTTTTGAGAACATACACCTGTCTGCCAGATGTGTGTTATGGCAATAAGGGTGAGGAAGGAAGACTACTGCTATAACTAACCTTAGATTTTGTTTTCAGACTTGAAAATGTAAATTATAGTGAGTGCATGATTTTGATTCTTCATAAACCCAACTTCTTTTCACCAAACTTTTGTTACTTTTGCTTCTTCATTATTGCACTTGTAAATACATACATGTGAAAACAAACATATTTTAATCTGTTATGTACAGCATCCCTAACAAGTTAGACACATATATTTGTACATTAAAAGACCTGCAACCAGTTTGAACAGGTGTTGTGCAGAAAGTTTTATTATTGAAGCTCCTGGGAAGTAAAAGTTGGAGCAGAGATTCCATAAATTTATTCATGAAGTGAGACCTCGTGATTGGGAATGGCCACAGTAGAGTACAAGATGATAACATTAGAAAATGTCTTACAGACACTTCATGGACTCCAGCTGATCAGGGTACCTCACTCAGAAATGTTGCATTAGAGAGTGATTTTCTAAACAGAAGCTTCAAAATAATCTGCGCTGAAGATTTTGAAGCCCTACCTGTATCACATAGTTTGTGTGGGGATTCATCTGCTCATGACTGAGGGTATAACAGTGCCTGTGAATCACAAATATGGTTTCTCACAAAGATCTGGTGTGGTTTGCTGACAAACTGAGCTCCTCCTCACAGGCAGACCTAGTGGTCCCCCAGAAGAACATTAACTCATAAAGGGCTGCAAACAACATATTTGATGGTTGTTCAGGAGGACAAAATTATTAAAGCAACAACCCCAAACAGCTGTTTATTTTATATTTTTCTTTCAAAGCTACTTGAAGACTTGCACATGGCCAGACCATACAAAGGTCCAGCCCAGTAACTGGAGGAAGATGCTCTAGCTCAGTATTTTTTCCGTGGCAGTGTATAAAAGCGTAGTTCTAGAGAAGAGTGTAATATCGGCATGATCATGTAAAAAAATCTAACTTTTTACAAATGCAGAGCAAGGTAAAGACTTCCCAAAAGCTTTGACTGAGGAGAACAATGGCTAATAATTTCTTCTGACAAAAACAATCAACCAACCAATGACAACAAAAACAACAATAAAAACAACAACAACAAAACATCCACTAAATGCATTAACATATTTCATTCCTTTACAGGGTTTATGGAGGATGAGGCTCTGATGCCTGGAAACTGGGGCAAGATGCTGTTCCCACTTATGGAGTGAGCCACTAAACATGAAATTTAGCCTAAATTGCCTAATTAGCTGAAAGGCATGGCTATCCAGTGAACACAAATCTACTTATTATTAGTAAATGGTTCTTGACTACTTTGGCAACTTTTTCTTTCTGTTTATCAAAGAAAAGGTATCCAGCAAGGGCGAGACAAAACTGGGAAAGCAAGATGTGTTCTAAACTGGATTAGCAGAGGTGTTTCAGCTGTGTGAACAGCCCATGATCATGTCTAGAATATTCATTTTAGTGTGAAAAAGGAAAATGAAGTATGCCTAAAGCTGAATCAAGAAATGAAGTCTTCAGTGGAGGAGGAATTCCAGAAACTATTTGAAGCCTCTGGGGTACTTCATGTAAAGAGACCAATCTCAGAAATGGTGAGGAGATTTTATTTTTTTAACAGTTGATGCTGCAGGGGTAGCAGGAGCCTCTGGAAGTCTGTTCAAATGCAGTTGGGAGGCCTGGTGAAAAACAGCGCTGGGACATGAGGAGAGGAGAGAGAAACAATGGATATGTGGGGGATTGGGTGCAATTTCTTTAAAATAGGAGGACTCAAGAAAAATTTTTAGGAAGGTTGATATTATGAGATGGGGACAGAAGCTCAGGAAGTAGAAAAGAAAGAGCAAAAACCATTGGAAGAAGGAACAAATTCAAGACTTCTAAAGAACAGAAGTAATTAAAGGGAGGAACAGTGAATTAGAAGATATATAAGTTTATGGTGCTTTCAGCTTTTTCTGGAGCATTATAAACTTTGCCTTGCATTTAGATTACCGATTTCCTTGTAAAACATGCAGATAAAATAGGTAAGCTGGCTGACACTTGGATGGCTGTATCATCTTCATTGATTCTACAAAGATCTGATGATGACTATGTGGATATAGTGGGTGACTGCAGTGGTAACAACCCTGGAGACACTAAATTTTCAGAAGAGATAGAGAGCACCCCATATTTCATGCAGTAAACTCTGTCTGAATGTGACCTAACATAGAAAGAGCTACAAAACTGCCAGACAAAGGACAACCCTTCAATAGGGGGACAGCCATTTCAGGAAAAGACTGACCAGGTCTGACAAGGGGGAGATATCAAGGCAGGGAAGCCAACTCAGGCAGTCTCCTGAGCCACTAGGAAGGAGGGAGTGAGATATTCTGTAGCCTCCCTCACAGCCTTCCAAGAGAATGCTGGCAATTCAGCATCTGAGTCATAGTCATGCACTACTGTCCTGCAGAAGGGACAGCATTTGGAGCAAAAGGGCTTGAATCACTCCT
Source organism: Anthoscopus minutus (assembly GCA_013399455.1). Taxonomy (NCBI): domain Eukaryota; kingdom Metazoa; phylum Chordata; class Aves; order Passeriformes; family Paridae; genus Anthoscopus; species Anthoscopus minutus. The sequence continues at coordinate 59,962 of VWYI01036736.1, read as the reverse complement.
GGAAATTGTCCCAAATGCCAACTCCCCAGGTTTGATGGAAGAAAATGCATTCAGCCTGGGACACTGGATTCAATTCCATGTTTCTTTATCTGTGACAGGTTGTTATGCACTTGCAACTTTAATATTCTCTTCAACCCTGACACAGACTGAATCCTTTAACCTCCCTCTGGAAAAATCAAACAAGCAAAGAAAGAGTTTAAATTCATTCCAGAAACATGCATACATTATCCTGTTGTGCAGTTTCAGAGCTGAGGTTACAGAGCTATGCTGAAGACTTGGTGTGTTCCAGCTCCCTAAGCCTTCCTTAGGCCCATGGATGATAACCACTTTTATCTTTTTGCAATCTAGATGCAGCATAGAGGTTGTAAATTCAATGACGTGGTTTGGAAATTTGAGTTATGCCTCATTTAGGTTAAAAATCATAAAGAACAGCAATTTTACATTTCTGTGGAGCAGAAACATATTTGCACCAGCCTAGCAAATTGGAGAATCTATCCAGAAACAGTTGACATTCCCAAAATAAAATCAAATAATAAAAAAGAAGCCACTGAGTTGGTTCTGCAGTCATTATTGTGGCAAAGTCAGCAAAAGAACAAGACTGTGTTAGACTGTAGAATATATTTGTATGTAATTGTACCATTTAATCCCTACTGATAATGTATTAAGGTATTAAAACATTGCAGCTTTCTCTATTTCCTCTGACATAAGTGAAGGACAATGATTGGGTACAGGATGGAATAAATACATTTACTCAAAAACTCCATAAAAATTCCAGTCAGTGTTTTTCTCATGCAGTGCTTATACTGCCACTGTTATACATAAAAGTTGTGCTGGGTTCATAAGCAAACTAGTCATATTGAAATGATTAAAGCTGGCCAAAAGGAGAATTATCTAAGAAATCCATAGTATTTTACGGATGAGCTGGCATATATAGTATTTACCATACCATAACTCATACAAGTCTTACTTACTATCTTAATGAGTGACAATAGCATATCTGGAAAACATCTGCCCTGGAAAAGGACACATCAACTACTCTGTCTGCCTGAAAAATGTAGATATAGTATTACTCTATGTCAGCCATGCATATTATATGTGGTATGAAATGTCTTCTGTGGTAAAAGAAGAACGAATGCATGCTTCATCTCTCATTGCCCCAGCATAGACTCTGGTGTCCTTTCTCAGGATGAGCACTACTTACTTCCTCAATAGTTTGATGGAAGAAGGGATGCATGTTTTCTGCTCTGCAGGAGTTCAGGCTGCTTTATGAATTAAATCCTGGCAAGGCTAAAATAATTTTCCAGCAAGTTACTAAAAAAGCATTTGCAATTTATTATAATTATTCTTCATGTTCTTATGAAGATATTGGCAGTAGGAAAAAGAGACAAAATCCTACAGGAGGTATTTCTTTTGCTAATTTAAAAGAAAGCACTTACCGTGGCCATTTATATAGCTGCTTTATTTTCCTTTTCAACTGTCATGCATGTTTTGGCTGGCATGATTACAGTATATTACTAATCCCCAGAAGAGCATTTTTCCCATCAGAACCAGCAGCAGCTGTGGCTTGAACATGTTTATCAACACACCCACCTGTGTTTTTGTCATGGACCGCCCGTGATGCCATAACTCCTCCTGTGCTTTCCACTAGGTAGGTGTTAGTAGTGTCTTTCCAAAGAAGGGAATTTTGAGAGCTATTTCTCATTTGATAGAGTATTTTAGTAAAGTGAACTTTTCTTTAGTGAAAAAACTCCAGAAGGGTTAGCAATGGCAATTACTAGAGGCAGTAAATACATCCTACAAGTTTTAGAGGAATGTAGTGTCCATCCTTCCATTCTTCAAAGAGCATCGATTTTCTGGAATCAGCAGGAGTTTTTTTGCAGTTCCTTTGGACACTACCCTCTTTTTCATATAAACTGTTAAAATACTGGATCTAACAGCATGCTATGGTTTGTTTTCTGGCTCATGATACAGAGTAATGGGAAAAAGCATTGTGGACATCTTGAATGCCTGCAATAATTCACTTTCTTCAGTAGTTATGCTTTGTCACTAGAGAGTGTGAACATTTTCATTCTTATTAACAGAGTGATCTTTAGCCAAAGAATTATCTAATAGAACAGCTGGGATATTTTGAAGCAAACTGTGAACTTAAAGTTTACATTTCAGAAAATTTTGCCTTAGCCTAGATTTTTCTTTTCCTTTCTTTCTTTGATTTTTTTTGGGCTTTTTTGTTTAAATAAATGTAGTAGTGATCTAAAATATTTTTCACCAGTTCCTGTGCTCATCAGGTATTCTTACATTAACTGAACTAAGGAATGTAAGGTGGAGATAAAGATCTGTGGGGCAGATGTGATGCCAGTGTTCATTTAACCCAAAGTTCCAATTTTTTCTCTAAATACAGGGTTTCGTGACTATCTCACATGCCTTTAAATGATATTTTTCATCTCCTTACAAAGGTCTGTTCTTAGATAGAAGATGCTGTGGTCTAAACTAGAAATGTGAGACGACTTATATTTATTATCTTGTTAGTTCCAGAAGAGGAATCTACCAGCACTTACAGAAGACTAGGCAGAGTTTAATGGCAGTTTATGGGCTCTGTCTCTTAGCAGAATCATGTACTGTTTACAACTGTTTCCAAGACATGCAGGTGCATTGTGAGAAAATGAGCCACTACTGAAGTCATATTATAGACACTTAGTTACAAGTGTTTCAGTTGCATAGCAAGAAATTAACAATGCTGCATTTGTTTTCTTTTTAATATTTCTCATATTTCTTATTCTCATTCTAAAGGAATGCATTCTAATCCAAGGACACATTCTCATACATTCATTAATCCTACTGCTCTAAAATGTTTCACATGAAAACTCAAAATCAGATGGCTTTATGCGTTCCAACGGGGCTTTTGTAAAACAGGGTCATCCTTGAACTTGTCATCTGCTGAGGTATTGAATTCCAGATTTCACTCAATTACATGATCTTAAGAATGTGGCAAATTGCCATTTCTTTCTCAACTTTGAACAAATGCTATTGCATCTAACTGTTTAATTTCAGGAATCCCTCAATTATAAATGGCCCTTAGCAGGAAGTTGTACCTCTTCTAAAATTTACCTATGAAGGGAATGCAAATTTTCCTTATTGCCTATATTCTGTGACAATTAAAAGCCCTTTTTTTAAAATCCAAAGTTCAGAAAATATGATTTAACAAATTAATATCTTTTTCAGATCTATTTGCAGTTTGCTTTTTCTCACACTGAAAGACAATGTTATGAAACCTGGTACAGTGCCTTTGCAGAAAGATTAACTGACTATTAATATGATCCATTTACTGTAGTTACAGCAAAAAATATTCTGATATGGGGCAAAGCTTGAAATAAACCAACACTTCAAATGAAAAATATAAGTTAGTGAAATAGAATTAAGCATGTTATATTAAAAACAGTTTTTTTCAGATAAAACCATAACTCTGTCCTGAAACAGCTGTATGCAATAAATTCCTTCTTGGATAATATATTTTTGTTTTCCTAAAAACAACTTTATGAGATATTCCTCATGTTTTTGTTTCTGTACTCAAAAACTAAGTTCACAGGATTTTTGACTGAGTTTGCAGGAGGTATATTATTGCAACATAACAGTTTCATGGAATTTGGGTTAATTATGCTATAATCATTAAAAATTAGAAAAATTAACACAATTGCATTATTCTGCTCATTATTATGCAGCATACTGCTAGCCAGAAAATTGCTTATTAGAGAAGTTTATATTTCACCTGAGAGGGCTTAGACCAGAAAGATCTGCATTTTGAACTTAAATTTTTATGCGAACGAGAAAAATTATTTTGCAACATTTCTCCCATAGCTGTCCTTTCTCTCCGGTGGACTTTCTGCTTATGCAAAGTGTTCTGGACAAGTGTGTAATGTTGGACAAGAACACACAGGACTATGAGTGGGATCCTTCTCTGCACAGGCAGGGAGATGGAGGTGCTCCAAAGGTGGTGAGTGAGCTGCAAAGGCAGGGCCAGCTCCCTCCTCACTGTGGAGGGAAAGTGGCCTGCTTGGGAAGAGGTTGCAGGAGCAATTGGGAAGAGATAAGGGTGCAGGGCTGGGACTTGAATAGCTCAGGGAACAGGAGAGGGCAGCTGGTGAGAAGGACAGACCTCTCCCAGAAAAAGGAGACCAAGAGAAGTGAACAGCTGCTGCAGCCACAGCGATTCCAGGAAACAGTAGCTGGGAAAAGATTGACTTGAAACAGGACCTACAGGAGCTAAGCCAGGAACAGCTGAGCTACTGCAGGAAGGACTTCTGGAGATCTTCCCACTGCAGGTAGAGGGCAGCTCAGACACTCAGATACCTTGAAACCTTTGCAAATCACTAGCAGAAAACATCTTGTAAAACAAGATATGGTTTACATCAGGTTTTTCAGTTATGGACTTGTGAGGGGGAAAATGGGTTTCTGAACTGTCACAAGTTGGAATCCACTCCTGGGTATAAAATGAGGAGGCCAGGAACTGGATATTCTGTGGGGAAATGCACAAGCCCCCACTTGGCATCCCTGCTGTCACAGGTGGAGAGGGGTAAGAGGAGAGATCTGAGCTGCCACTTGGCATGGACCTGTTGGAGACATCACAACCCTGTCACATCATCTGCATTTCAATAACTTAGATGTTTTTGAGATCAAAAGATTCTAAGACACTACTTATCATAGAGAATTACACAGAAGTGTTCTTTTTGTGAAGCCAACTAGCACAGAGTAACCTGTGTCCATGCTTTTAAAACCCTCTCATCCTTCCAAGTAGGTCAATCTTATGCAGCTGCCTACCAGGAGGTGCCCATGGCCTGCAAATTTTCCCAAGTCATACCAGGGAGTTGTCTGAGGGAATGATCTTAGGTCCAAACTAGAACCATTCCTGTGACTCTTTAACCATATCATCTGTTGAGTTTGACTTCTTGGGAAGATTTTCTAAAGCTATTAATTCACTAGAATGTTTAATTTACTAAAATAGACATAGCCTAAGGGCTTTCTCCAACCAAGTTAATAAAACTGAATGGTTCAGCCACATCATGCCCTAAGATTTGGGATTGAGGATACTTGTTCAATAACTGACTTTACACCCATTTCAGTCTTAACAGATCTGTATCAGTGAGCATATTTCCAAAAGCATGTGCAGGTTATTTTCTTCTTTTCCAATGTCAGTAACAACAAAAGGAAATGCTGAGTTTTTGTCTTGAACTGAATAAAAATAATTTCAGGTATTTCAAACTATGTAGACCAATGGATCTCTTTTATGTAATGACCCATTTCGTCCATTGCTTTGATTGGTTTTGTTACAGTCCTATCAGAAGGTTAGAGAACAGTCAGTTTGCTGTGGATTAATTTTCCTGGTATCATCTGCCTCTCTCTGTCCATCACCATAGAATCACAGAATAAATTGGGTTGGAAGGGACCTTAAAGGACATGTGGCTTCAACCCCCTTGCCATGGGCAGGGACACCTGCTAGACCAGGTTGCTCAAACTCCCATCCAAGCTGGCCTTGATCACTTCCAGGGATGGGGCGTGTGCCTGTGCCAGGGCCTCACCATCCTCACAGTGAAGAATCCCCTTGCTTGACTGACAGGGCCTGCAGTAGTAGAGAAAAATACTCCTTTCTGGATGAACTAAGCAAGAGTCAGACAAACTGAATCAGAACTAAAATCTAAATAATGCACAGGTAGCATTATCAGGAGAGGCAGGTGCACTACTCCAGAGTAACTGCAGTCACCACTGGAACATACTCTGGGGCAAGGTACTGCAGAAAGCCCAGGTATGAACTGCAGCCATGGCACACCTTCACCAATGTTGGCAAGCTCTGGCTCCAGAGTGTCTGCTGTTCTCCCTAACACAATTCTCCACACAGTTTGGATTGGCACCAGCCAGACACTTGAAATTCAGCATTTTTCTCAGAATAGTTTGGAGTATTGCAGCCTGTTTGGTAAATGGGGATGTTGTGACTGTTAGACTCCACCTGCTATTGATAGCCTTGGCTTCTCTCTAGCACCTAGGTGGAACTTGGATTTTAATTTAGAAATATTGAATTCTCCTCCCTTCTCTCCTGATGATGCAGGCTTATGAAGCTGAAGGTCTTTAAGAGGGAACTGCTGGTGGAGTGTTTGCTGTGAGGCATCTTCCATTTTAGTAATCTTTGTCTGCTAGCCTTTGGGTGCGTTGTAAATCCCTTTGTTTCTATCACTGATGAAAGATGATGAGGTGACAGTGGACTAAGTCCATTTTGAAAAAAGCCACCTTAATACTGAGCTACTATCGAATTTCAGAATTTGAGTTTTGAGCTGACATCCAATATGAAAGACTAAATTCAAGTGGTTCTTCTAATAAATCAATAAATAAATGAATGAAAAATAATAGCACTCAAACTTGTAGGAATCACTAAGTTGTCTAGAAGAAGTAAAAATTTAGGGGGTAAACATAAGTAACAACTTGACTCAAAATTTTATGGTAGATAGTGCAATATATGTGTTCCCAACAGTACTTTACCTGGGTGCATCCAGGAGTGTGTTTTTCTGATTATCCAAACTGGCAAGGCACAGGGAAAGATGTGGGTTGTGGGGGTAAATGCTTTGATGGAAATGAAAGCAGCAAAGAAAACAGGAAATGTTGTGCACTTAGGATTCACATGAAAATAGCACCATGGTACTAAGCAAGAAGATAAGCAGAACTCTTTAATACAGTGCTCTGTGTCTGTAGTAATGTCTGAATTTGTGCAGAGTTATTTAGGATTTTATTGATGACACAGATACATGGCAGAATTCAGGTATGAGTATATAAATCTTTGTAAATAAACCTTTTAGAATGAAGCATTACTCCAGGAACAAAGATTATGTAAGTGAACATTTTTGAAAGTACCTCACCCTAGGATCAGCCATGTATTTTCTATAGGCTGAAAGTTCATGAAGTTGCAGAACCTGGTTAAAGGGAAGGTTTTAAATCCTTGCTTCAAACCCTGGAGCAGGTATAAACTACTTTCCTTTAACAAATCCATAATTCATAGTAAACAATTCCTTAATCACTCACATATTCAGCACAGCTGGTTTACTTAGCCTCTCATTTATAAGAAAGCAATATCACAGCATGGTAGCAGGAAATAAAAGGGATTTACAAAGAACTGGTCACAGAAGAGGTTAAGTACAAAATCTAATTAAAACCACTGAAATGTTATTTAGTCTCTATAAGTGTAGTGGATTTCTTTAGGGGAATACTGAATGCTTCAATAATTGCTGACAGAATTGTGTATTCCCAGTTTGTCTTTACTATGACATATAAGCTTAATGCTTTCATTCCTATGAAGATTTTATTTTATTAATAATTATCTGAATTCTGCAAGAGCTTCCATAGACAGATTTTTCTTCCTAGGCTGACTGTTTGTAAGATATTAGGAAGATCACTGTTTTAAACTATGAACTGGCTTCTTAAGTGAAATTGTGCAAACTTCCTGCAAAGGATTGTTTTGATAACCTTGATGTAGGGTTTTAAAAATTTTTTTTCTTCTATTTAAAGACCCAGATCATGTGTTCATGTTATAATGAAAAATAATTCTGCATCAAAGCTGATAAATATAGGAATTGTAGAAACTATTTGGTAGATATTTTGGTCTCAGATTTTTAAGCTTTAGTTAAAAAAAGCCTAGATCATGTTCAAAGCAGTCTTCTAGTACATTGCTATGAGACAAGCTCACAGAGATTAGATGTGTGATTATATGTATTATCCTGGTTCACTTTGTGCACAAGTGACTTTTGAAGAGGCACAACTCTGTGACATGCCTCTGTCACTTGAAAAAGATATTGCCAAGTACACAAAGTTCTTAAATACTCCACAGAAAACCCAAAACTTTCCAAAACAACGGTGGGATGGGAAGTTTCCAGAGCTAACTTGTAAACCAATGGCAGGCTACGCCTGAGCATGAGAAATGAACCAAGAAAAACACAGATTAATTCATTTCCACTCTGATCCAAACTGGAGTGTTTTTGAAGCTGTAGTCAGTAGCAATCTCTCTGTAGGCTTCCATGGGCCCTTGCTAATTATCTGACACGAGTTAGTTTCTCTAGCAAAGCTTCCCTGTGGTTTTTGGCTGCTTTCTGCAAGCCATGCAGCCCTCATAAAACTCTTTCCAGTGGTGCCAAAACTAATGATATCCTCTTTTTCTATTTTTTATGATGTATACATGTGAAATGAGAACGAAGAAGAAATCCCAGCAGGGAATGTTCAAACAGCACACAGAGCCATATAAGGCTGGAGTTTCCAGGCTTTTATCAACCAGAATGGCTCTGGGTTTTCAGGCCCCCAAGAACCCGAGCACTGAGCCCAAGAACTTCCTGCAGAGCTTGAGCAGTGTAGTAAATGAAGACATTTTTATGCGTAGACACACACAGTTATACTGTTGCTTTCTTCTGTTCTTATGACAAAATATGTAAATGTTTTGAGTCATGTTGTTTTCCTTTATCTTTCTCCTTAGTGCTTCAATTTTTTTCATAAGGAAAAATAAGAAAGAACTGACTTTCTATTAGGCAGGAGGAAAGACATGTATTACTTTGTTCCTGTTTTTTTAAGAGGAGATGAAGGGATGGGAAGAGAGTGCGAAATCATAGGCTATTCATTTTCCTCTTAGTTTTGCTTTTGTGTAACCCTTGTGTGTTGCATTTTTGTCTTCTTTTTCCTCTGTCTTATTGAACCATTTTCTTTTCCTCTGTGCTTTTTGTTTACTTTAGTGATGTGGGCATCAAATCTTAAGATTAGTTTTATTTGTGCTTTATTGATTAAGGTTAGTGTAATTAAGCTCATTGTGTAATTTGGCCTCATAAAATACAGAGGTAGAATTTGTAAAATTTTACCTTAGAAATAAGAAATTTTTATCCCAGGAAATGCACTTATGTATTAAGAAAATGCACATTTCATACACTGTATTAAAAGTAGCTGTCAAGATTTTTTTCAACACTGGATGGTTCTTATTTCCATCCTAATACAGAAAATAAGAAAAAGTAGTATTGAAATAAAGGTAAACCTTTTTAACAAATACCGTTTCAGTGGTTCTTGGATCCTGCTTTGGATTTTATATACTTATTCTTCTCTTTGAATATGCCCTGCTAATTCACTGCAATACAATTTGGCGGCTGCAGACACATTCAATTTATACAGATTTAAGCAAAAATAATAGATTCTGAGCCTAATTTTCCTGTCTCAAGTCCATGATTTTTTCCACTACCTTAAACAGGTGGATGAGAAGCCTTTTGTATTGTCCAGGATCAGCATACACAGGGATAAATAGTACAACCTATAGATAATTTTCTTGGCAATCTGCTAAACTTGAGTGCAACTAAGCTGAAGTCCCTGCCACAGTCACTCATTGCTGTGTGAAATACCCTCAGACTATTCCCTGCCCAGATCTTATCTTCTTTGAGGTTGTCTTTGATAACAGTGAGATTAAAGGTAGAAACTGCCATATCTGATGACTAATGAGTCAAAATTCAGCAGGAGGGTTATTTCTTCTTTTTATTTATTGCTGCCTTTCAAGATTTAATGACCTGATTCTTATCCATTGATCTGATAAGGAATTTGTCAAAAGCTGTACACTGTTCCCAGTGTTAACACAATTTGTATATTAGCAACTGTATTATAATATCAAGCAGAATTCAGCAGCCATCAATAAATGTCCATCAATGTTACAATATCTGCTTCTTGCACTGAACACAGGTAAAAAGATGTTCTTCCGTACTTGGAATGAAAATGTAATAACTCTACAACACTGTAATACAGAGAAATGCAGTGACTGACACTGGGAGTGCCAATCAAAGTCATGCAAAAAGCGATTTATCTGTTGTGTAAAAGTATAATGGTATTTTGCCTATGACGGAAACAAAACCAACTTCCTAGTTTCCCAGGGAGTTAAAACTTAAACTATGCCATTCCTAAATAAATGAATGTGGTGTTCCATTCCCTGATAGTTAATTCCAGACCATGCCAGTACTGAAACTGTCCATTTTATTTTTACTGCTGAACAGGCAAAACTTGGGTCTAGGGGAAAGTGGATGCAGGGCTCATGTGTTACACTTTGCTGAGCAGCTCCAGAAACCCCCACGGGGCTGAGGGGTTCTCCAGTGCTCCTGCAGCAGGTCAGCAGTGGAGAATCTGCACATACTAGAGTGTGCCCACCCTGGATCTACAGGCACCAAAAGCCTGGTGTCACTGGCCCTGGGACAGCCTTCATGGATCGCATCACATCAGCCCCAGGTGAGAGCTGGCAGGCTCCTCGCAGCTGCAGACCTGCAGATCCCGGCTTGAGGACTTTGCTGTGTTTGGGGAAATTTGCCAAGAGATCCTATCAGCAACTGCCTTTGTCTCAGCTGAATACAAACGGAGCCCTTTGGGTTGACATCTGTGCTCTAACCCCTTGTTAGACAAGACAAACAAACTTCTCTCCTGAGGAGCCTGGACTGATGGAAATAAATAGACAAAGCGACAAAATGAATCAGCAGTTTAGCCAAAACCAGAAGAAACGTGGCAAAGAAGGAGCAAGTTTACCAAATTCCCTGAAATGTAGAAGTTCACAACACTGGAATACAAAGGAAAATCTCCAAAGGACTGGAAGATTAAACAGCAAAGAATCTACAAAGAGTGAAGAGTGCAGCAGTCGATTTAAAACAGGCCAAAGAAGGTTGAAGGTAAATCAAGCTGAACTTCTGCATCTTGGCTCAAAATAATAGTGGATCCATGAATCTGCCAATGTTCAAAAGGAAGATTTCAGCAAATTAATAAGAGGTTAAAGGAAGAGTGTGCAAAGAGGTCATGGAGGAGAGTCACTGCACACAACAGGAGTTAATAATCAAGAAAGTCCTGGGAATGATTGATGAGAGAAACTGAGTCTTGGTACTAGCAAGGGAGTCAGTACATAATTAGCTGGCTTTTCTCATGGGGATTTGATTTGCATTGCTGTATATCTAATAGCTGTCAGTGGATCTGCAGCCACAGAGTCAGAATCAGTCTGGGATGAGGATGAAAGAGAAGGCAGAAGATCATAGGGGAGCAAGCTGGCCAAGACCCAAGAAAGAAGAAGTTGCAGAACAGGGAATGACAAAGAGGAGAAGAATCAGTGAGAGAGGAACTCAGAGGAAAGATTCTTACAGCAGGAGCTAGGGGTATCAAGAAACAGAAAAAAATTGTAAGGGAACAGGGTGGATGATGTTGATGACTTACATATTCTTCAGGCCACTAACTGTTAGAAATAATTATCTCAAGGAAAAGAATCTCCTGGAAACAGTTTTCCTGTTCCAAATAGAATTTACAGAGAAGAAAGTACCTAAAAAGATCTGGTTTTATATGCAAAAATGTTACATTTGATGTATGAATTAAGTGCTCCAAAGTCTGGGAATATGGTGGGATAAGGACAGACTGGGGCCCTGATTCATCAAAGGAATAAGCAAATTCTTGAGGGCTTTGTAGGAAAAGTAACTGAAAGCATGAGAGAGGAGCTTTGTCCCAAAGAGGTGAACATGATCAATCATCTCTGAAGTAAGGAGGAGCTGATATCTGAGTATCTCATTTAACCGGCTCCCTCTTAAATTTTTCATTATCCTGCAACAGCTTTAAAAATAGCAGTATTTTCTCAACTAAATACTGAACTAGTCATTAAAGAATAAGAGGGAAAATATCCAACAGTGCATACATTCTTGCTTTGTGTCCATTTCTAATCTTCATAAGCAGAAAAATAGGTTTTGCACAGTCACTGCATCAGCAAGTAGTTAAAGGGTCATAATTAAGACTACATATTCACTAAAATTCTGAGGTTTATACCTATTCTAACAGTATCAAGTCTGCATGTAACTTATCAATTTTTTTTAAACTTCTCTCCCTCAGCATTTCAACAAAGATTTCCCTTTCGTTCATGTACTCTGCTGCTAAAAAAAATACAGTTGGGTTTGTGGTTTTTTTAGTAGAGAGAAACAGAATGTATAAACACAAAAATATACCTAGTTTGCTTTTGCACAGATCTGTATCTCATAGAGACTAAAGCCTGTCACTTTCCTAGACAGCATGTTGCTTAGCAAATTTTGGGCCAAATAATTTTTTAAGAGTGAATAATACACTTTTAAAGTAGGAAATTTAATTTCATTACAATCAGACACTGAGAGAGGCAAATGGTGTAAGAAGGAAAGTGTATCTCCCTGTCCAGAGCACAGTGCTGTACAGTCTATGCTGTGATTGCACAGCACAGGAATGATGCAGACTCATAATAACTTCTGAGAGAAGTATATTTCACTTGGAAGATTGCATGAGCAAAAGCATTTTCCACAAGTTCCCTCAAGCTTTCATATTTACCCTTTAACAATCTATATTTTCCAAAATGGTCTTTAGAATAATTAAGTCTAACTCTCTGTCAAGGAAAACAAAAAGATGTAAGCTTGGAAGAAATTGTCTTCTTAAGTCACTACAAGTGAGGAAAGAGTTTCTGTAAAATACTTACAATTAAAAAGACTGAATAAAAAATTGACATAGTGCAAAATCATTAAAGGTGCCTAAACATTGAACATAATCTATCAGGCAGGTGTTAAGCTGTGACTTAAGATGTGAGCTGCAAATACTGAGTTTGGAATTTTGTGACTCTGTGTCTTCCATCACAGAATCACAAAATTAGGAAGGTTGAAAGAGACCACTAAAGGTCATCAAGCAGGGTAGCCTAAAGCATGTCACTCAGGATTGTGGCCAGATGTTTTTGAATATCTCCAGAGAAAAAGACTGCACAACCTGTCTGAGAAACTTGTTCAAGTGCTCTGTTCAAGTGCTTGTCAAAGTATTTGCCATAAAATATAAAATATTTTCTGAAATAGGCTGAGGATATTTCAAAGTATATGGCAAGTATTTATTTTTCTAAAATATAAATATGCTCACACAGCAATCAATGCTACATCCTATGAATTTAAAGAAGAAAGAAACAAGAAATCAAACTGATCTTATTTTTTTAAGCTAAGAAAACCTGACAACCAATCTTTCAGATAGCAGTCCAGACATGAACAGGAGTAGAGGTGACAAAGAAGTTAGAATTTCATTTTAGATGCAACTTTAAATATATTTTAGACAGTCTTGGTTATATTCTCTTGTCCAAAATACACTTCTCTAAGTTCTTGAGCCTCGATTTCCCTTCTTTGAACTATCTAGTTCAAAAATTTATTCTAGGTAACTCAGACAAAAGATCATAAATTAGCTATAATACACATATCATAGAGTCCCTAATTTAAACTAACTTTGAGCTGATCACAAACTCTCTTCTTGGCACTCTGCTGAAGCATATTTTACAAAAAATGGAAAATCCTGTCAAGCAGCAGTGCACATCCATGCTATATTGTCTTACCATTTTCAAGATGAGGAGCAGGTTAAAGAGGACTTCCAGGAAAAAAAAGTCTGAGAATTGAAGGAAGAAGTCAAATATCTTGCACTATCTGCAACTCTATATGAAAATGTTTCTAATTGGACTTGAAGACTGCAATACAGACATGTTCAGTAACTTCTTTTTTCTCTATATTGTGGAGAAACAGGCAGTTCTAGAGCAGAAACACAGCCTGTTTTAACCATTTACTTTAGGCTGAAGTTGACCTTATCTTGAAAGTGCCAGCCATAAAATTATAAAATGCAATATCCTGGGTTGGAGGGGACTCACAAGGATCATCCTGTCCAACTCCTGACTCTACAGAGGACAGCCTAAAAGTTAATGTTTAGATGAAAGAGTTCTGTCCAAACACGAACAAGCTTGGTGCCATGACCACTTTCCTGGGGTGCCTCTTCAAGTGAACATCCTCTCAGTGAAGAACATCCAATCTGAACTTCCCTTGGAGCAGCTTTAAGACATTACCTAGAGTGCCACCACCAGGCACAAAACTCCTCTCTGCTCCTCACCATGACAAAGTTGGAGACAACAGTGAGGTCACCCTTTAGCCTCCTCTAAGCTGAACAAACCCAATATCCTCAGACACCCCTCATAAGTCAAGCCCTCTAGTTCTTTCACCCTTTTGTTCTCTTTTGGAGACATTATCATGTTTTTATATCCTTCTCATATTGTCAAGTCCAAAGCTGCAGGCAGTACTCACACTGAACCTGCATCAGTGCTGACTAAGGTGCAACAATCACTTTTAAGTGATCTCTCAATGTTGAATACTATGGGAGTCTAGAACACTAGCTTAGATAAAGGTATCTGCACTGTAGACAGCTCCACTGGGAAAGAAAAACCCTGCCCTTACAGTCATATCAATAAACAATTGTAGTAAGGTTGGACTCCTAAAGAGGGCATCCACAGCCCAGTATTCAAAGGTCCCTTTGGGCTGGACCACACATCCTTTTGAAAGTGAAAATTGTCACTCACACCTCTTATCTGATGACTGCCTTGAAAAGTTCATTCAATCTAATCCCTTGCATACGACAATATCACTCAGATGGCAAAATAAAATCACTTGCAAAGGATGAGGTTGCAAAAAATTAGTCCTGAAGTAGCTGAATCATTAGGGATCAAAATAATTTTAACCTTTTATCTACTGGCCATAGAGGAAGGTAGATAAACCATGAAAACCTGAACTGGCTCATGGGTGACACCTCTAACAGTCAGGTTCACCACAGCTGAGAGAGTCAAACTCCTGGTACTGACAGCTAAGAGTAATGGACATGCATATGTACAATAAACTTACCAGTCTCAACAACTATTTTAAAGTCTTAGTTGGCACTTGAGTGACAGAGTAATAAAATGATGAATTAAGGAAAGACTTTGCTAGCTGGCCTAATTCCCAGAATGTGTTGGTAAAATTTTGATTTGAGATATTTGTAGGTGATAATTTTTGGAAAGATTTCTGACTACTTTTTTATAACCTCTGAACAAAGAGGATGGCAAGCTATCAGAAAGAGGCAATATTAAATTAAAATTCTAACCTAAAGTAATAGTGCTTGGCTTATACTTTCACCTAAGATTTTACTTCTGACATACCAGTGTCTCTGGATTTGGTCAGAGAGTAAACAAGTGTGTGCTTCTGAGATAAGTAATTACTGAAATACTAATAAAATCATCTCAAAAGAGCTGATGGGTTTTAGGAGTGCTAAATGAGATTCATCAGTTTTGAAGCTGGAAGGGATTGTTGTGATATTTGTGACCCTATGGACCACACAAAGAAATGGTCTGAAAAACTTTTTCATGTAAAATGTTGCATTAAAGTCTTCCATTGTGGCAAAGTTTGTTGAAATAAAGTCACCAATTCAAAGGTTTTCTTTCTGCCTAATAAGTGTAAGGAGAAAGCACTATATGAATCAAAATTGCTCCCACATATTTATATGGGAAATCATCATCTTACACAGATATTCTCCCTCAAGACTAGTTCTGAGTGCTATTACAGCAGGTGCTGAAGGGAAGTTAAACTGAAGGACTGTACTGAGAAGAAAAGTCTGGAGAATGGTGATATCCTTTACACATGTGTGATCCTCAAGCTCCTGGGAAATCAGCCATAGCCATTCTCTTGACTAGATAGGAAAAAATTACTTGCTCCAGATTCTGCTGAAGGTTTATGTCTTTACAAAATGCAAAAAATGCACGCCAATAAAATCATCCATCCCAATAACTCTGCACATACTCTCTTACTGCCGTGCAATAACTAAGTGCTTTTTGGCAGATGATGAATGACCTTTTGTCATGCTTTAAAATTAGGCTTATTTTACAACTGAGAAAAATAAGAACCCAAATCCAGTTTACTGAGATTTAGGGGCTGTGCCTGAAGTGTATTCTGGGATGGGTGTCCTCCTCCACATATTCCTGGGCTACTGGCCAAACATAATAGATCTCTTCTCTTCTCTTCTCTTCTCTTCTCTTCTCTTCTCTTCTCTTCTCTTCTCTTCTCTTCTCTTCTCTTCTCTTCTCTTCTCTTCTCTTCTCTTCTCTTCTCTTCTCTTCTTCTCTCTTCTCTCCCTATCAATTCCTTGAATTTCCTCTTCAGAAAGCTGCTTTTAGCCCCTAAACACAAGGCCATTGTTCTGAGAAAATTAAGAAAGAACTAAAAAGGGTTTAAAAAACTGCTAGGATTAGCTTTTGTCTAATATATATATCTTTATGCTTCCCTTTGTCCATTTGGTTACATGGTAAGTTCCTTACGACAGAAATCAAGTGTTCTCAACCTTACACAGGCCTGAGAGTATCATTTGAAATGAATGAATAAAAGAAAATGACTGAGTTAGTATTTAATCTAACTTTGATTTCCAAGGCTGTTGCCCAGCCATCATACTTGTTCTCTTTTTATATCACATGAATTGCTCTATATTTCTGACAGAGGAGAGTTTATTCATATTCTGCTTCTCAGTCTGAAGCATCAAAACCACATAGATATTATATGTTAAATAAATACTAAAAATTATGAACACAAATAGTCTATGCTTTTTGTAGCTTGACACCACATCTAACACCTGGGGGTGGGGCTAGTGGTTCCTGGACAGGAGATTGGGAAATACAGCTTTTGGTTTCTGTTTAGGAATTTCTAAGGAACTAGACTTCTTTCCCTACCACAAAAGCACTAACAAGTCTCTATTATGGTATAAAGTTAAATTGAAAAGTTTTGTTCTTAGCTATTCTTCCCTGGAGCATTACATTGTAATCTCATGCTGTGGAAATGCTGGTACTAGCAGAACAAGACTATGTGAGTGTTAAATTTAATGAAAACTCAGGTACAGAACTTTTGTGATAACAGTTGGTGAACAAAGAGTACTAACAAGGCCTCACTGCTGTAACTTGTTTCATTTAAGCAGATCCTGAACAGAATCAGACAAAAGCTCTGTGAACACAGCAGGCCATCTCAAAAGAGAGTTCCAGAGGTCACTCATCTGTTTTCCTTACAACTTATTGTGTGTGTAGCTTAGATTTGGTTTTGGTCATTCTAGGTAGTAGGATATTTTAAATCCTACTACTGATATTTTAAAACCTGTGCCCTATCTGTTAGGTGCAAAGAATGAAGCAATGTCATTTCAGAGCAGGAGAAGGAAAAAAAGTGCTGAACAAAGTTGCAGATGTCTTCAGTCATTTTATAAAAATGCACTGAATTTCTGTCAAGGCAGGTTGATTTTTAGCACTGCCTCAGTGTCTTCCAGAAGATTCTGCAGTCCATGGCTGACCATCAAGGTAAACTGTTGTTTTTTGTGCTTCATGTTCCTAGTGTGTTGATCAATAAACCTTAAAGGGAAAAACTGGAAAAAAGAGCTAAGATTTCTGATCTGTCCAGCTGTTCCATGCAAGTATCCTACATATATCCTAAACAACTAGAACAGCTGTTGAATAGGTAGTTGGCGTGGGATTGATGAACTAAGGCCAAGAAATTATGAGCTTTGTCTCGGAATTTCCCTCTAGAACTGGCCATTCTTTATGTGGCTGAGAAGTTTTAATTTTACTAAACATTTGAGCGTGTGCATTTATTTAAAAAATGTTCTAACAACTCAGGTCTTGGAAGTTAAGGGTTTGCATTTGCTAGGCTCGAAAGGGTTCAGTACTTTGCATGCTCATAAAAAACCCCAAAACAATAAGAACAAAACCATTTGAATTTGTTTGTTGAGTCACCCTGCATGTACACTACTATGGGCTATCATAAAAGGTTTTCACTGCATTGCACACACAACTGACTAACTATAAAATGTAATATTAAACATCCAGTCCATATAAATACTCTTTAGATTAAACTGCTGCATTCCTAACTGATCTCTTTACCCTGATTCCTTCCAGCTTTAACTGGGAACTCTTTGCACTGCCAAATGTAGTGATAAAAATATATTTACTTTGAAACATTTAACAATTGAACTTGGAACCAGATGAAATTACAGGGTCATTTTTTGAGCCAGACCAAGCTCATTTTTTTTTCCTAAAGGTAATAATAATATTAACCAATAAATCAAAAATTAAATTACTACTTTGAATGATGACCAACAGCATAAAGGAGTGTGAATAGGCTAACATTTTTCCTTTTGAGATACAAAGTATAAGCAGGGTCAATATATTTTCATAAGCTTAGTTCATACTTGGTTGAAAAGAAGTCTAAACAGCTTCTAAATATATCATGGTGCTTTTTCATAGTAAGATTATCTGCTCTGTCACAGTGCTGTTTGATAATTTTTTATATCAATCTAGTTAAAATAAATAGTTAGACATCAGGATTTCCACATTGAATTAACTTTCATGTCTATATTTGAATAAGTTCAGCCTGTCAGGATATGCTTTACTAGATGTATTGGAATGGGAATTATCTGAGTAGAACAACTTTTTAGAGAAGAGAATCCATAAAAAACACTTTCAAATACAGCTTTAGCTGACTAGCAGAACATTTTCTCCTAATATATCTCTATATTTTTTCTTGTCACAGAATAAAAATATGTAAGTAAAAGATGTGTTGTTAAAGGGTGCAAATTACTGACTTATACAATGAGCAAATGTTTCTCAGACTCGCCTCCAAGGATATTTACTGTGAAATCAGTGGAGTGCAGCACAGAATGATGAACATCATGTCTTTAAAAGTCTAAACATTCACTTCGGAGTTTATAACTATTCTCTTACTAGTGCTAGAGGAATGGGAGTAAAAGTAGTATAGGAGAAGTTTATTGTGACTCCGTTCATAAAAGCCAAACTTGAAGGTGCAGACTCCATCCTGCACTGCTAAATCAAAGCTTGAAAATGCAAGGCTTCCCTCCTTTTCCAGTTCCTCTCACTTTCTCCCAGCATAGGCAGATGAATGCTATTTCTGTCAGAAGTCCCTAAAACAAGATGTATTGTAACTAAGATTAACAAGAGTCAGCATAATCAAATCCATGGCAAAAAAGTAAACTCATCTTTAAGAATAACAATTACACTTGTCAGATGTGGAGGAAAGCATTCTCCTTCCCCATGCTCTGATGGTTTCTTTTTTTGGGCTGGGACTCTAGCTAAATTCATCTCCTGGAAAACCTGCCCTTCAATGAGTTGACTCCCATAGCTTACATGCTGTATTCTCACAGACTGGTGCACCCTTCCTGTGCCTTCCAGCAGACCGAGACACTCATTTTAAAGAACTTTTAGAAGCAAATCTTTAAAACTGACTTCCACACGGACAAACAGGGAGGATCACATTTGTAGCAGTTATCTTCAAGTGACTGAAAAATGTCTTTCCTGGGACTTAGTTACCAGAAATTTGAGTACCCTGGCAGAGGCTGCAGCTGTTGTACTCTCAACTATTTCCCATCTTATCTTCCTGGTTATAACCGTGCATCTGCAGCAAAATCGAGTCTGAGTAATAATAGGATGAGCAATGGGAGCATCCAACTCCTTGTGTCGAGCGTGAGGAGAACCAGAACTCCTGTAAACCTCCCAACAATCTCGGGCAAGGTTAAGGAGGGAGGGAGGCGCTTAGGGAAAATTATGCCCTTCTCCCTGACCCCTCTATTTACAGCAACTTGGAAAAAAAGTTTGTTCAGCTTGCTTCTGATTAGGTGAACTCTTTTTAAGGAGAAAAATAATGACACTTGTGTCCATGGCAGATATCGAAGGCTTCCTGTGTACCTGACTTTGAGACAAGGACTGTCAAAAACCCATCTGTGAAGTCTCTATGACTGCTTTTCCTTTATGTCTAAGATTTTATCACAGTGTTTTAAACTACTCAGTTAAAATAAGTATGAGTAAGGTGAGGTTGTTTCATTTGAAAAATTATATTTTAAAAATATGTTTTTCTTCTTCCTTTCTGATTTTATGATCTTAATTTATTCTTGTGCAAGTTTGTTTTCTAAGTATGAGTTACCTTTTGAAATTTAAATAACAGAGTTTTGTTGAAAATGCTTATATTTGAAATGGCAGGCATTAAACAACAACTAGAGGCCTAATTGTCTTCATTATGAGGAAAACATACTTTCAGACATAAGTAGGCTTAGTGTGCACAGGCAAAGCTCTATCCCCTCCCCCAGTATAGAAATTCCACAGTTATAAAAAGCTCAGATGTTTTGTCTAGGCCTACATTTCCTTCAGGATTTTTAGAGAAAACAGTATCCTTTAGTTGTGTGAGATATGTCTCCACAGTGCAACACTGAGGAGCTTGATGAGGAAGCGGATGGTGTTAGTGATAAATATCTGCAGTGTTCATTAGCCCAGTGACAAGTACAGCCCTTTATCTGAGGAAAGATGCACTCATAAAAACAGTTACATCAGTCTGACACCCCTAAACAGCATTCACTTGGGTTCCTATATTTGGAAAATTTGTCCTGGATGTACACAGAGAGGCACATGTGTACGTATACATACATGTGCACTCAAACACATATTTATAGGTTACAATTCCATTGATTTATTTAAAGGTAAAATAAGTTTAATGATTGCTGAAGCTGAAATCAACTTTCTTTCATTCTGACAAAATAAACTAAAAAAACATTTACTCCAGATACAGCAATAATTGCATAACCATTCACATCAGTTTTATACATTAAAGCTCTTTTCATTAATTTCAAGTCAAATATTCTATCTACAGGAGCAAAAATATATAAAGAGACAAATGAAAACAATGTAAAGTAGTTTTTATTAAAAAAAATTCTGAATTTTACTTCAAATTTCTGAACCTGGAAATTTTGAAATGATCTTACAAATGCTCAACATACTTTCATGCATGCAGCTAAAGGTTAAAAAACTCCATATCCACCTCTGATGTAAATCAGTGCCTGAACTCACTTACCCAGCTGCTAGCCACTTTGTCATGTTCAGTGAAAACATTTTCAATATTCTTCTTGCAATAGGTAATCTAATTAAGACATATAACAGCAGCCAGGACCATATCATTACTCTATGTAAATATATATCCTCATTTCCAGGGGTGCTGAGATCTCATCATGCTTCTAATAGGATCATTTTTTATATTAAATTATATTAGTCTTATATTATCTCCTATCTCATTGCTCAAGTGCCACATTCTCTGACACAGCAGCATGCATACATTTTGCTGCTGGTTCCCTGGAGTATCATTGTGAACCAAATGTGAGCATTATGCTTTTAACAGGATACATTTATCAGTATGAATTTCAAACTGGTAGTATAAGAAGAACTGATATATTTTAACTAAGGTTTTGGTTATTTGTGTGAAGATTCTTCAACGTAAAAATAAAATCCCTGTTTACAGAAATTCTTAACTTTGTACTTTGCCTCTAGTTAATATCTGAATCAGTGAGATTTCATCAACCAGCTCTGTACAGCAGCCAGTAAATTAGCAAGGGCAAATCTGGTTCAGATGACTCATTTTTGGACTTTTCATCCAAAGTTGTTATGAGAAAGACAAAATCATCAGCTGCAATGTAGTCAAAGCTGGAGATTTAAAAAATAAAAGTTGGGAATGAGCCTGGGTGTAAGTAAAGACAAGCCAATGCTTGGGAAATGCAAATTTTTTGTGAAATGGCGAGATGAATGTAGAGTGCCTACAAAATGCAGGCTTATAGTTTAGAGCTTGCAGTGCAAAGCAAGCTGCTGTTCTACATGGATAGGGAGGGGAAGAACACTATGTGAATACAAGCAATTTTGTTCCGGATGGAAGATAACTAGAAACTCGCTGGGATGAACTACCTCATAAAAACAAAAACCTTTAAAAAGTCATTTTTTATATGAGCTTTCCAGTCCAAGGACCAAGATGAGAATTTATTGTGAACCCATCCATCTGGTGCAGAAATGGAGCAAGTGTGTGACAGTTCTGCTGCTGAGCAGATTATATTTTGGCTGACTGACATCATGGTAATGAGAAATTTCTGAAGATCCAATGTATACTTACATCAACTGGCAAAATAAAAGTCCAAAACCTTGGCAATGGAATGGATCTGTTAGGCCTTTGGATTCACCCTTCATATTCAATGTCAAGAAAAAAAATGAGCTTGATCTTTCACAGCTGTCTGGCAGCTGAGTTTTTGGTTGAAGCAGAACATAGTCTAGATAAGCTAGTAAAGCTTGGTATGGACACTGTTCTCCTGTGGGGAAGACCAGAAAGTTGTTGTTTGTTATAGAGGTGGTTCATAATTCTGACTTTGCCCATTTAAGGTCCCTGAAATTTTAAAATTGAAGTACCTTATCAGCAGATGCATTTCCTAATATTTCTATCTAAAAATAGTATTGCCACTTTTCAAACTACTCATAATGAAAACAGTCTATTATAAGAATCATGATGGACTATCCTCACTGAATGCAAAGTGAATTTCCCTGAGCTTATTCCCATTGATATGATCTGCTGTTAGCAAAATACCTAAATGTCACAGGGGAAATATTTCATTGTGGACATTCTCTAATATTTAATTTTCACCTGCCCAGTCCCACACGGGTTTAATTTCTGATTTTAAGACTTTTAGGTTTTATTTTGTCATTGCAACAGCAATTATGGGCTCCACTGATTTATTTTGTCATTGGGACTCCTGGTGCTAGCTGACACTGAGGTCTCACTGCCCAGTTGTGAATTCTGCCACAATTCTTCCACTGCCACTCACAACTGCTTTGAAGAAACATAGGCCAAGAACTGAATCATAGAAACAGAACTGGAGAACTGTGACACCAACCAGCTTTGAGGCAGCCCTTAAAAATCTCCTTACCCCAATGGCACTAAGCAACTGTGCAATGACAACCTGAGCCCCAGATTGAATATGTTCTAGTTCATTGCATCATCAAAATAAGCTCTCTCTATGCTAAAGTACAGACAGTGAAATTATTATATGTATTAGAAGAAATAAATGCAATTTGGGTCAGAACCAAAGTTCATGAGAAATTTTTTCATGCTTAATCATTTCACTGTATGTCAAGGAGATTTTTCTCAATGTAGTTTAACATGATACAAATGGTTTGCCTTAATCAGCAAGAGTAGACAATGGAAAATATTCTGTATTTCAGTATCAGGAAAATATTTCAATGATTCAGAGCAAGGCCCTTGCAAACGCAGGAAGCAAGTGCCCATTTTTAGCCCTGGCTTGGTCATTTCAGCCTGGGGAAACTGGAAAACAAACCCATGGCCAGATCCTGATCTCAGTTCTAGAAATGTACTTGGATAGCTCCAGCTCTGTGGAGGTGACTTGTTGTGACTCTGCTGAGGCATCAATACAGATTTACACAATTCTCCACTACAGTGATTAAAATTGAAACCTGTCCCATAATTAAGCAAATACAGATCCTCTCAGCAGCCAAAAGCTACATTACACTGAAAAATAAGGATAAAAAATATGACATTTTTCTTATTTCATGAATGAAAATCCATTCTGGATTATTTATTTTCCATCTTTTTTATTGCTAGCAAATCTAAAATAATTGTACATAGAATTAACCAAAAAGAATGAAATGGTGTCAAAGAGTAGCAACCATTGGTTTTAGCTAGAAAATCACACCATACATGTGGAGTAGTCTGATAATTTGACAGAGTAAAGCTGTCTACACTGACACATAAGTAATTTAATACATATATTAGTGGCTATTAAAAACAATTTTAATGACACACTTAAAAATAATTTGGATGAAAGAAACAGAGGAATCCAAACTCTCAGAAGAAGCAATTATATGAAAATTTGTATTTTAAGTGCTTAATAAGCCATTTTTAACTCTCATGGAATTGAATTGCACTACTCTGACTCATAAACACTCAGCAAACACAGGATATGATATAGAGCTTTATCTCACCAAGTGGTTCCAGTATGTGTCTGGAAATTTTTTCATTTTCAATCATTATGTGGGTTTTTAATAGCGAGCAACCTAAGTTCTAAAGGCAATGAACAAAAAAACTATGTTTTACTGCAATGAACAATCAGGAATTCGAAACAATTTGGCTCATCAATCAAAACATTCTCATTTTCAAAAAAAAAGGCCAATGTCTAGCTGAATAGTCTTTTCACCTGGGGCTCATTAGTGTTGCAATTATTTCTCTCTCCTGTTTCTAACTAATGCACTGCTGGGAGTCCAGACCAGGTGCTCCTTTCAGTTCTGTCTGCTCCCAGCAACTCTATCTGAGAACTCCATGTCTACCCACACCAGGCTAATGTAACCTTTGGCTCTGCCCTGTTAAATTAGAGCACCCTCCAACTCCACACTCACAAACGGAATCATTAGCAAGTAGCAAGTCAGCAGTACTTGGGTGACTCAGATACATTTTGAGAGGGCATATGCTTTGTTTTGTTTTGTTGAAACTGGTTGCATCAACAGGCTTGTGGTTTTTTAATGGGCATGTTAGAAAAGCTAATAATTTATTTTTTCCCAGTGTTAGACTGGTTTTATTTAAACAAACAAACAAATAAACAAAACACCATTTATGTGATTTGGAAATGAAAGTTGACCAATTCCCATCCTTTAGCCCATGAACATGAATCTGGACTAGTGCTATTTGACTGAAACTCCAACTAACCCTGTGGGTTTTAAAATATTTAACTACTCGTGCCAGGTAATAAAGGACTCTTGTTGTAACCATCAGGAAATCTGATACCCTGAATCTGAGAACTTTGCTTGATTTATTCATTTATACATAAAATTTTAAATA
Organism: Anthoscopus minutus; assembly: GCA_013399455.1. Classification (NCBI taxonomy): domain Eukaryota; kingdom Metazoa; phylum Chordata; class Aves; order Passeriformes; family Paridae; genus Anthoscopus; species Anthoscopus minutus. Next base: position 35,432 of record VWYI01036736.1, on the reverse strand, counting down.
GCATGGGCTCATTAAAAACCAAAATTTTCATTTTTTTAGTCCATTACCTTTTGACTTTTGATTTTTGAATGACAATCAAATAAGAAATGAAGTTTATTGAGGCTTCCTGGTTCTCCCTCCACTCACAGTAGAAATAATCTGAGGGACCACTAAAAGCAGGGAATAGTTATTTCAGAAGAGACTCCCAGATCATTTACAGACTGTAAGCTCCAGTAGGCAGTATTTCTTGAAATTTCCACCAATGTATTTTATCATAAAGTTTTATCGTAAACTTATCATAAAGTTGTTAAAACTATGCTCTACGCCAACATCAGAGCTACAAGGGTAGTTCCAAATGCTCCTTCATGTTTCACTTCTCAACAGTGCATGAAGAGGTTCCAAACAGATTAGAATTTAGAGAAAGAAAGCTCATGGGTAATTTTTCATTGGGACCTGCTCAAATAGATGGACAGTGGGGCAGTCTGCTACTGTATGAGCCATAGCATCTACTTTAAGATCTAAAATGGTCAGGAGATTAGATAAGGAGAGGAAATCCTATCAAACAGTAACATAGGCTGTTCCCATTTCTTACCTTCTCAAAGGTTCTGCTGCTTTCCGTGTTCATGTTTAAAATATCTACATACAGATTGCATGGAATAATGGGATACTTTAAACAGAATTTACTGGGCAATATGTTATTGAGATTCTCTTCTACCTATTATTTCTGAAGTACGATGTGGGCAATAATTTACATCTATATTCTTGTAGTCATTTGGGATTGCACGAAAAATTCATGAGAGAGCTTTCTTATTTAGCAATTAAGAATTAGGATCATAGGTAAAATACAGTCATCTTTCAGTTTGCAACCCATTAGGTGTAAACTAACTTTGTTTCACTAACCTTGCTCTTTTTTTCTTTATTATTTTTAAATATGTCAGATAAAAGTCCAATGAACTCTGATGAAATATTTCATTAAAAAGGCGTTAAATTTTTCCCTAAAATGACATAAAATACTGCTTAATTTAGGATTATCACTCATTATTTAGAAAGAGACATATTTTCATCATCATAGTCAAACTTAGATCTACTATTTTCAGTAGAATGTTGAGATTTTTTTACTTGATTACCATGATTGGCAGCCATCTCTACTTCCATGTCTTCTGTATTGTATCTACATCATAAGAGATATTCCAGGGATACACAAGTTATCATAACGGTTGAAATATGAAATCCAAAATATTATCATGTATCCCTAAGAAAAAAAAAAAGAATACTTAAGGTATCTCTAGTTTTATGTTGGATTTTGGGTGCCTGTAGAAGAATATATAAATAATATATGTAGATATGATCCAATCCCAATGCAGAATCTGATAGAGGCAACATAAGAGATGCTGACAGTAATCTATAAATGAAAAGCGACAACAGAGTATTAAGTTTAATAGTAAAAATGGCCATGAGTTGCATATCTGAGTGTAGATTTGAATCTCCAGCTGTGTATGTAAATTTGACACAAATCTCCTTCCAGGATATGTATCAAATCAAAATCACCTGAGCACCTTTCAGTTTAGGGCAGTTAAAATTCAGATCTGAATTCCAGTTTTACAGACATAGCTCCTCAACTGACTCAAGTTTTTTTATCCTTACCTTTTGTGGATTTCTGTTGAATCACATACTTCCTGATTTTCACAGAAGCAAACATATATAATGAGTTTCTTTACCTGCTAATCTGACTAGGACTAAGTGCACAAGAAACACTTCTAAACATTGCTCTAGAATTAATTGTTAATTTTATCATGGTGTTGCTCAATTTGTCTTCATGTTGCCTATCAGGCCTCAGCCATAACATCCACTATTTGCTCTTGCATGTGATTTATTGAACACAGCATGTGTTTTATTTAGGGACAAAATCCCAGCAGGAACAGATTCCATGTCTGTGCGTGACCCTCTGTTAAATTGCCTACTTGCTGTCTCACAATAAATGACACATATGCAACTCCAAACATTTCTGTGCTTTTTCAAAATATTTGTAGCATTCATATGCAGGCAAATGAGACCCCTGGGCACACTTTAGAATTGATGTTTGTAAATTTTCAAAATTTCATCTCAGGTGAGTGTCATAAAAACACAACAAAATTTATATTGAAGATTTTCTTAATGAAAAGTGGATGAATGAGCAAACTAAAAAGCTGCTGAGAAAAGCTGCTGGTGTTTGGTGCATTAGAAATTACAACTGCAAATCATCAGCATGTTTTACCAGACATTTTTCTGTGCAGCAGGGCTGAAAATGGACATTAATATTCAGAAAAATATTCAAAGCTAGTAGACTTGAACTCCTGCCACACCAAGGTTATTAAACTTTAATATGTAACTAAAGTACTGAGAATAACCTAAATTACATGGCCAGAGACTTAATGCTGTGCTGAGCAGAGCTTGCACTAGTTCCTTTCAATCAGTGGGACTAATTGACCAAGTAAAGTGATCCCCAAGATGGATCTGGTACCTGCAGACAACAAAAAGTCAAACACAGGGAGATTAGAGGCCCCTGGAATCTGTGGAAAGAAGCAGAGTAGCTGTTACATTTTTCAGTTGGTCAGAGCATGGTGCTAATGACACCAAGGTCGATGCTCCCCAGAGAGGACATTCACTTAAGAGGGTGGTGCTCAATGATCCTTGTGGATCCTCATCCAGCCTAGGATATTCTGTGATTCCGTGTAATCCCATGATCTTTAGAGAGAAGTTCAGAACAATTTGAAGCTGGTGAACTCAATTGTCTCTTCATATGGAATGTCAACACACAAGAGCCCTCCACTGAAAGTACTACTGACACTGGGTATGACTGGTCCTGAGTAAGGAGCATAAGAGGTGAGGCAGGAAAGGCCCTCGTGCTGTGTATTCGGTGCTGCACAGGAACAGGAGCTGGGCTAGATCCCTCAAGTCTGCCCAACTTGGAGACCAACCCAGCTGATCCTGCTCTGGCATGATGAAGACATCATCAAGCAGAGGAATGAGTCTGCCACCACCCACAGTGATGGCTGTGGATGACCCAACATGGGCACAAAAGATTCCTCAACATCAGAAGGTGTAAGACTAAATTAGGATGGTGAATTAGTCAAGCCAGGCATGAGAAATGTCAATCTTTACTCAGTTACAATACTAGAAAATAGAAATAACTCACAACTTATAGTAGTCCAAGTGAAAGAGGAAGTTGTCCCAAGATAACAGAAGAAGATAATGTGAAAAGTGAAGTAATCCTGAAATGTGTCAACCAGCCCTATGCTTACACCATATTTACTGAAGCAGTAGATCACAGTTATCATAAAACATCAAGGGTAGAAGAAACAATGCTGCTGTATTCTTGCCAGTGGTTCTGGGGAAGCTGTGCAAAACATGTGCCTGTTTTATTCAGTCACCACACAGGAGGAGCAGTGAAAAAATCTTGCAAGAAAGGGAAAGCTAACCAGAAATTAAGCTGGGCTTGGAAGATGCAATGGAAGTGCAGCACTGGCAAGATTATTTAATAAAGTGTTTTCAGGAAGAAGACTTGCAGGGTATTTCTCCAAGAAATCATGACACCCAAAGGAGTGAACAAATAATGTGAAAGAAAGTAAAACAGTAATAATCTTACCTCTTTAGTGTTCCCAATATGTTGTGTGTTCTCTCTGATCTTTGATAGTAGAAACTGGGGGGCAGCCCACTTTAGGAATGATATTGATACTTTTATATAAAAGAGAAATGCCTCACATACTATAGACACAACAAAAAAATATGTGCTATAGCTATGAACTGATGCATAAATAATTTTGTTCATCTGGGCTAAACTCATCCTGTCACTATAAACTGAATCAAACCCTGCAAGGCACTAAAGCAGAAGGGTGGGGGAATGGCTTTCTTCTGGAGCACATTTCTACAGCAATTTCTGTGAAGTAGGGCAAAGACCTTAGGATAATGAAGATTTCTGTCCTTAAAAGCAAATGTTCAAGCAGGTAAAATCTGATATAAATGAAATATTGGACATAAGCTTTGTGTGGGTAGACTAAACTGGCTTTCAGATCTTTGCATTCATAGAACTGTAGAATCATTTAGACTGGAAAGTACCTTTAGGTCATTGATTCTATCCACATGTAAGGATAACATTGATAAAATTGCTGTTTTCTCATTAAATGCTTATCTTGGACACCTCTGTTTTCCTCCTGATTCCCCAAAGAAAATCTAGAAGTAAGCTGTAGGATGGGAAGTATTGCTTGATCGGTGGTATGAGGTCATAATTTTTAAAGGACATATACAAGGTTTCTGAAACCATTGCTCATGAGGGTAAACAGGACCCCACTTGAAGTAAATTCTTGCTCAGCATGGGTAAGTTGGCCCAGTTTGGTTTGGGCCAGCATGAGCACGGTAATTGTGGCAAAAAGTAAGGTTGGGAAGACAGCTCACCCTCTCCAAGGCACAGGAAGTGAGAGTCTGAGACTCACACTGTTGCTGTAGCTGTCAGGTAGGACCCACAAGATCAGTTTCCTCCTGCTGCAAGGCCAGATGCTTCTGGGAGCTTATTCCTTCCAATCATCATCTCCCTGGCTGGCATGGGAGTGCCAGAAGCATCCTGTCTGGATGGCAATATATCCAGGAACGCTGTTGACTACACTATGTTATTAGACCCAGTGATTCACAGATACTTTGTTTTCAAGCTGTCTCCACATTGCAATGCTGAGAAGCAGTCTGTAAATTTTGTATAAATTTCAATTTATCTCTATCAATAATCATGAATATTCATATTTAACACAGAAATCCTGATACTGATGTATTAGGCAGAGGAAGAAATGGGAAAGCAGGCTTCCCTAAGATGGTAAAACTCGACATTTTCAAAGCAATCTTTATTTGTCTTTACTTACTAAATCCATCAAGTTTACAAAACTGCTGTTATGTTTTATAGCGTCTCAGAATATAAATCTCTTAAAAATACAGTTTTTTAAAGATCTGAAGAAAGCCAGGACCATAGGTCTTAGCTCAGTTAATTTCTATTATTTTTTCCCTTCTAAGTGGTTTAAATATTTGACGTTCACAAACAAATGTTAACATCTGTTTAAATTTGTCTAAGGAATCTTGACAAGCTATAGTTGCATCAGTTCAAGGATTTACACTGGTGTGGGAAATCAATAGACCTGGACAATCAAACCAAAATTCTTCCACGATACAGGAAGTTTGAAACGTTACCTGCTTTTTATCAGAATCAGTTAAAAATTTAATTTTCACTATAATTATGGTTATTGAAATATTTTAGAATATACACTAAAAAAAACCCCACTAAAATACAGAAATATGAGATAAAACTAAATAGTTGAAGAGATTTTTTAAATTATTTGTAAATTCTTTGATCTTTTAGATTTGTAAGTTAACATAAATAAGCACTGTTCTTCCCTTTGATTTTTTAAAGCATACAGTTTATCTTTCAGTGAAGTAAGGTAAATGTTTCTCTGTTTTTATCTGAGCAGTGATTTTTCCTTTAAAAAGAATTTGTCCTTACCAATTATTAGCAACATCTTTAAATGGAGTTCTGCTAATTAATCAAAAACTTCTTCTGAGCTCAGACAAGCCAGCCCCTCTGACCTTGAGAGTATATGAAAGCACACAAGTAAAAACAAGAATTTCTTGGCCAAAGAAAACATCTTTATTCTTTTAATAGGCATGGAGGAAAAGACTGCTTAGTGCAAAAAGCTCCATACAGCTGAGCTCTTTTACAGTTTTAGATGGAGCAAATGAGTCCACAGAAAAAGATTCATTTTAAATAGTATTCAGGCTCTCACTGAAGTTAGCAGTAAAGTTTTGTTTTATTTCTGACAACAGAAGCTCTACCAGAGCAGGTTTTGCCTCAGACTGTGAGGATGCGAGGTTGCAGATGAGAGCACTGCAGAGGTCCTCACTGTCTAAAGAGAAGAGCGAGGGTGCCCCAGCCAGGCTCTTGGCAAGAGTCACCACTCCCCTTCCGACACGGCAGACCAGGCACTGCCTACCTGTGGAAGAACGGGCAAGATCCAGACAGAAACTGTCTCCTCCTGGCCCAGGTTTCACACACCCAAAGTAACTTTTATCTTGAGACTCTCTATCCCCTTTCCATTTTCTGTCGGTGTTTTCTTAAGGAGACAGCACACACACATGCATTACTCGGGACTACCTACAGCCAAGACCGAACTTTTAATTTCCAAACCACTGCAAGTCATTCCAGGACAAAAATAATTTATAAAGAAAGGCATTCAGTTTAAAATAACATTTTGTTTAATTAAGGAAAGGTATGAGCCACTTCCTTTAAAACTTGAGGAAAGTTGTGTTTTCCAAATATACAATATTTAATTTGTCTAGGTTTTTTTATTATTCTCTGTCTTTCAAGAAATTTCAAGATACTCTACATACAAATTGAATTAGCTGTTCTGTAGGTCCATGCTCCTCATATTTTTTCCACTCTCACTGTATCAACATCTAAAAACAATAAACAAGGCTCTAATGGATGAGAAGAATAGATTTCTGAACATTTTGTTTTCTTTTTTTTTAAGCCTCCTTTTTATACAGTAATTGGCTGACTAGCCTTGAAAGTGCTGCCTGCTTAAAAATTATTTACTGCTATGCAAACAGTCATGTGGCTTCCTCAGACTTAATTTAGAATATTTATCCCCAAAGAATCCAGGACCCTAAATTTAAGGATAAAATGAGGCTATTCATTTCCCTGAGGAATCTGCTCTGCAGATATGACAGCAACAGTGCACTGAATGGCAGCAGTGTCACAAGTTCATTTTCATGCCAGCCTTGGTCTGGAACTGCAACACAGCAGCAAGCTGTTGTCCAGCAATAGTCCAGTGCATTGTTATACTCAGGGTAAGGCAGTATGTCCTGGTTGGGAAGACAGGTGTCTGCTAGGGAGGGCAAGAGCCTCCCTTAGAATGAAAAATATAGACCCCCTCGCTCCAAATTACTGTAATTTTGAAATCAAGGGGCTTTCAGGCAGAGCTATGGGGATAGGAATAACAGTTCTTTACTAATATGTATAGCAAAGCAAACAAACAACAATAACTACAGCATTAACAACAAAACAGAATCAGGGACCCCGTGGCAGCCTTCTCGGCCGAGACAGGAAAGGTAGAGGACAGGCTGTGCCTCACAAACCCCCTGCAGGCAGTCAGGAGCACCCTGCTGGAAACAACAGGGATGAGCAGAAAATCTCAGGCTGGTGAAGAAGAAGAAGAAGAAGAAGAAGAAGAAGAAGAAGAACAAGAACAAGAACAAGAACAAGAACAAGAACAAGAACAAGAACAAGAACAAGAACAAGAACAAGAACAAGCAGCAGCCTTGAGCTGCCCCCGTCCTCCCTTTTACCTGCCCCCCTTCCCCCTGGGCCCATCCAAGCACCCACTAAGTATCAGCAGTCAGGTTTCCCCACAACTAACGGGGAAAAATTCTACAGGTGAGAAGGAACAAAAGGAAAGACACCTAACCCTCAACACAGTACTAAACTCAGTGTGAAAATGTAGGCAAAAAAATACTTCTAAATTAATTGTCACAGAAACACTCATTAAATAATTTATTTGAATACCTCTGAGTGTTTTAAACCAAGCTCTTCAGTGGCAGTGTTTCTTCCCATAAAGCCCTTCTAAGATGCAACACTGTCAGTAGCATTAATCTCTGATTGCCAACTCCTCAACAAATAAAATTATTTTGCTGCAATTTTTAGCTCTCTTTTCTTTTCCACTTCCGATGTGGATTAAAGCCTGCAGTCACAAATTTGATAGCTTGAAGGTATTTGATCCTACAGTATTTATCCATTATTTGCTTTGTTTATCCAAAGGAAAATTAAGTGCCGGGCCTCAGAACAGTGAGATCTGTAACACACTGATGGCTTTGGAGATCTCCAACAATTATTAGTCTTTGGTAAAAAATGGAAAGCTGCATCAGTAACTTGGGAAGAGAGTTCTGAAAAGTGCCTGCCTTCGTGGGTGCACATCTAAGAGTTTGTCATGAACACTACACAAAGACAAGAATGTTTCCAATGAAATTATGATTCAAATGTTATTTTCGTTAACAAAATATCTTTTACAATATCTTTTACAAAAAACTCATCTTCTGAAACACAGGAAGTTTCACCTGAACATAAGGAAGACATTTACTGTAATGGTGATGGAGTACTGGAACAGGTAGCCCAGGGAGGTTGGGGGTCATCCTTCTCTGGAGACAGTCAAAATCTGTCTGACCCAATCCTGAGTAGCTGCTCTAGAGAACACTGCTTGAGCAGAGGGGTTGGACTAGATGACTTCCAGTGGTCCTTCCCAATCTTACCCATTCTATGGTCCTGTAATTTTGTCTTTCATTCTCCTCATTCTCATCCTGCTTAGGTAACCTTGTAGGGCACATCTACAAGTATGCACTTTCCTTGTTTTAAAACATATGGTTTTTTGAAAAGAACAACAGAGAATTTCTTGCCTCTCAGAAAATGCAGATTTCTTTAGGTAGGAGTACGATATAAGTCTATGTCACAAAGCTTCTTTACAGTACTGTGTATGCTTGTCTTAAAGATTGCTAGGAAATGCCATGTTTTATTATAGGTAGGTCTTAAAATATACTCAATAAATTTATAATATACCTTTAGTCCTTTTTAACATGCAAGAGTATATCTAATATGTGCATTGCAACTTAATGTTGTAAGTAAGCAATATTTCCTTCTTGCAATAGTCTGTAGGCAGTAGGGAAGGAGTTTATATTGTTACTGTTTGATCTGAATATAAAACTGCAGAGATACTAGACAAAAACCTGAAGCCCCTTAGGACTACACCTAATATGTTGCTCTGACACAGGAATAAACAAAAAGCCTCATTTTCCTAACTTCTGGCAGACAGTGGGTTCCCATTGAATGTTTAAGCTCCTCAACACTCTGCAGGTTAAAGCCCAGGAGAATCTAACTCCAAGTCACCTTATGGGAGATTGGTAGATGCTGTGGCAACCTCTTTTAAATTGATTCATGGAATAATACAAAACATCAACCCCACAAAGCTGTTCTTATATTCTTGGTTAGGTGGCAACATGATATATTAATGCCCTGAATCATCACAGCAGAAGAGCAGAATAAGCATAAATGCGTTAAAATGTAAAGCCTTGACCTACTCATATTTAATATAGGAGAGTTGTTCTCTGGTATTAAGCTATGTGATCAAAATCCTGTTATAAAGATTGAAGTGATTTACACAGAATTCAGCAAAAGATGCCTAGAAGTGTTATTATGGAATATTTGTTTCCAAATAGCAGGGAAGGCTAGAGGATCAAAACTCTCACCTTTATTTTACACTAAATATCACACGTGCTACAATTCCTGTCAATTTGAGACAGGACATAAGCAAAGATTTTCTGTTAATAGAGGAAGACATCTTCTTAAAGGTTTTCTCCTGACATTTTAAAATTCGGGCTAAGAAATGCCATGAGGAAATTAAATCAGAGCTTGACCAGGAGCCTTCATCAAAAACATATCAATAAGAAGCTCACCTTTATAGAGTGAAATAAGACTTGAGTCAAGAATACAAAAAACAAAATCTCGTTTTTTAAAGGGGAAGTATAATCTGAGTATTATACTTCAGATCTGTAGCTGAAATAGATTGATATATCTTTCATGGAATCAGTAGAACTATGTCAGCTGAAAGCCAAAAACATGATATGGAAAAAAAAAAGGGTGTAGCAAGAAAACCAGCATGGCAAAAAGCCTGTTTGTTTGTATGCATACTTAAAATTCCCAGTGTTAGCCCATTAGTAGGAATCAAGAGCTACTTAGAAGAAAATATAGTTTTGCTCTCAAATACAAAACTCAGGCTAGGCTTAGTTAGCCAAGCAGACACTTGGAGGCATTTTTTCTATAAAAGGTATTGTAATTGCTTTCACATATGGCAAATACAATTATGTATCTCACCAGTAGGGTGGATTATAAATGCAATCCATGAACAATGACTTATATTTCAATAGATAGCAGCTGTGTTTCTGTAAGGAATGTTACAGGAACTTGTGGCTAAAGCTGAAAAAAAAAGGCAGTCAGGTAAAGGGGAAATGTAAGTTCCTGATCCTGAGAAAAGAGAGAGCTAGACTTAAATTAGCTGCTCAGCTTGCTGTACCCAGCCCTATTCAAATATGCAAGAATGATTGATTTAAGAGAGTATGCAAAACTTGTCTCTCTCAGTAAGGGTACAGTTACTATTGAAACATGTGTGCCTTGTTTTAAACAATCTCCATGAAAGAAGAGCACAAAATGCTCATTTGGGCTAAAATTATTTCACAGATTATGGAATTTACTGTGTCTTATTTATAAAAGTGTCTACCATCACAGATGTGAACTGTACAAATGGACAGAACCGATTGATTACTCCATAGATAAACTAATTTCACACATAATTAAGAAAAATTAACATTTGAAATATGGGAATAAGAACATTATCAATTCAGTTTCAAGCATAATAATAAAGTTGTTCTAGATGCATGAGTAGTGCAATTAAAAAGGTGTCCCAAGTAAAATGAAAAAGTTTGTTACAAACACTTTAGTTCTCCTTAACCTTTTGTTTTCCTTTTACTATTAACAGATCACCTTACATTAGCCATATACTATGGCTGCTCCAAAGAATATCAGCAACTGAAGTTGAAGACAGTCTGTGAACACAGTAGGAGAATACTATGCTAGTCTCTGTCTTCACAAAAGCATGAAAAGCATAATAAAGTGGTTTGTGACATAAGTGCCAGCAACAAGAGGCAGTCAGAATTGCATACACTATATATCTGTTTTGGAGCATGATTTAAGATTTAAATCATATTAGAAATAAGGTCAGTTTCTTTTTAAATATTTTACTCAATTAAAAATTAGTTTTTAAATTTAAAATCCTGACTCCATTGAAGTCAAGGATGTTTAGTAATCATCCTTCAACTTCAACTTAAGATTTTCTAAAACTTTACTTCTATAAAATTTTACTGACATATAATGGGCATTTACATGGCAGTAGTGTTGAGATATGCCAGCAGAAGTCAGAACTCTCTGTTCTTTACCTGCTAAGATATATCATCCAGCCCTGGAAATCCATAATTTCCATCTATTATCATCTGCCTAGGCAAAGGAGACTGAGGTCATTGTAACAGAGGCAGCAGAGGGATTTGCTGAAACAAATGATACAATACAGCCAAATATCCATCACTTTTGCTGCCATGGCTATTGTGCTGTTTTGTCCTGTATTTGAGTTTGTCCACAAAACATACTCTTTAAGCAATTCCAAGAAGTAGAGCTAATAAGCTTTAGAATTTTTCTTGGTCATTTTATTTTCTTTGGGATGTTCTAGTGAACTAGTTTTATCTGTAGTTGGGTTGAAAGAGAAGACAAAACAAAGTTCCCCAAGTTGAAATCTCCCAAAGGCTCCCACAGGCTGTACTTCTAGATGAATTCACATGACTTGGTTTCTCTGCTAGACAACATTTGTATTTTTTGTTGTTTGAAAATCCTATGAGCAATGAAAGTAATTTCCTCTGCTTACAAGTGATATTTATAAAAGGATTGTTTGCCTGTGCTCCCAGATGCTAGTACCCTCTTAAATCCCCACCCACAAATTCCACAGCGAGTAGGTCTGATCACACATCTGAAGGGTGGAACTTTTCCACCAAATGGAGGAGACCAGTGAAGGCCTCTGGTTGTGCTGCTTTCCAAGTTCCGTCCAGCCTCTTTAATCACTTCATCAGATCTTCAACCAAAAAAAAAAAGTAACTGCTCTTTTGTGTAAGATTTATTGCATTAACACAAAAAGCCCCCCACTTTCACTGAACTGCTCTTTTGTGTAAGATTTATTGCATTAACACAAAAAGGCCCCCACTTTCACTGAACCATTGTCAGAAGTGCTTTTTGCCCTAGCTTGGTTCTGTCTTTTCCTCTCACATTGCGCTGAGAGGTATGTTATCTTCAAATATATTGTGGGATAAGTGTCACTCAACAACCAGTCATAAGCACTTGGCAATTCCCTCTTCTGAAGTGCAACCAGTCATGCCACCATTTCAGCTCAGACTGAGAAGTGGGTCTTGGGGAGGTGCTGTCCTCACACCTTGTTCTGGCTGCAGCCCATGAGCTGCATTTCCTCGGGCCCTCAGCAGGCTCCACAAAATCATGTTTGCTCAAGATTGTGCTCTCCTCTCCCACCAGCCATTACCTCCATGTGCATCACCTTTCAGACCCAGAGGTCTTGCTTGGGTGAGTCTCAGAATAGCTTTGGATGTGTAACCTCACCTTGTCCCACAGAGGGAAATAATCATCCAAGATAAGAGAAAAAATCTCACAAATGTGATACATTTCTGTTAGTCTGCCCAACACAATGAGAGACACCCAGCAAGTCCTGGACAGTGAAGTGATCAGTGTGGAATTGTACTGGTGGTGTACAGTACTGGGATTGCTTCGAAGCATAGCCTTACCCTGTGGTTGCTAAGATGAGTAGTCTCCCAAGCTCAACCTGTCTCTCATGTTGAAGAGAGCTTTAATGTTCCTAAAATGATTGTTGTTTTTTAACACACTGGTAAAAAACTCAGCTAAAGAAGACAGTCTTTTTTTATTATTATTAAATTCATTATTAAAAATTTAATGTGAGAAGTCACCCAGTATAAATGTTCCTGAAGGATAAAGATCTTGTGAGAGTAAGCATAAACACCATAAAACCTTGGCTCATGCACAAGGAGGAGACTCACAGGGAAGGAGGAGGCTGTTCAGTATTCATATGCATAGGACAAGGCCAGGGACAAAATACTGACAAGATCACAACTAATGCTCAGTTGTTTAACCCCTGAGCTGTTTCTGCACTTTTTAATGTGTGGTACAGGTCTTTGTCTCAAAGTGTTTTGGGAAATCACCTGAGAGTTGTAAATTTTAAACTGTTTATCTGATGCTAAATCCAGAACAAAATTTGATCTCACTTATTGTCTTTGTGGTTGTGAAAGTTAAAACCTTCTTCTTCAGGATAATAGAAGGAAAACTACATAGATTTTCTGTGTAATTAGTTCTGTAAGCATAGATCTGACCAGTTCCCCATCACAAGCAAAGTGATTTTCTTTGAAGAAAGTGATGATAGAAATGTTCATATGGGAAATTGTACTACACCCTCCAAAAATTTTCTGTTGCAGTGTTTGCCTACTCTTTGCAAAACTGCTGTGAATCCTAAACTGTATTTTATCTTATGGGAAAAAAACTGCCTTGACTAAAGCAATTCCTGTGTGTGGTCTGGAGCTGCTTATCGTGAGTCAATCAGTCACACTTTCAATACACATCTTCTCTGTCTCTGGGGTATGGAGAGAGTTATTTTTATACAAAACAGCTATATTTCCCTGTACCTCCATTAAACACAAGTCATGTCTCATATTTTCATCACAGGCACAAGCAAACCATGATTCCCTGCAGCCCTGTGCAAATCATACATCGTGTGTGTTGGAAACAGTAATTTACTGGCATTTGTGAAACCAAGATTAATATCCCTGCACCTTATTTTCTCCATTTTTCAGTTAAGATGTTTTCTCAAACATTAAAATTGTCAACTCTATGGTGAGTAATGCCTATGAAGTTTAGCTCTTCTTCAGGGGGAAGTGTTTTTGGGGTGAGAACTATCTGAAGGAAACAGCATGTAAAAGATTCACAAAATCCCAGAAAGTAATTTCATGCAAACCTGCAGATATTCTCCAGAGTCTCTTAAAAATGACTAAGGAGGTGCTGCCTTCACTGAGTTGGTAGAGCACTTTCAACTTCAGTCTCTGTCTCCCGCACAAGGTGAAAAGTCCTGTGATGTTTGCTACTACCCACGTCTAATTTGAACCATTTAGCAAGGCCTCCAGTTCATTGTTTTAAAATCATACATCTTAAAACTGCACAGCTGTTCACCTCTTATTGCCAGCAAGATAACAGCTATAAAATGCAAGCCATAAGACAAATATTTCTGCAGATTTGCTAGGTTACAGCCATCCAAAAATATTCCCTCTGCTGCCCAATATGCAAACACCCTTTCTACTGGTAGGTTTTATGACTGCCAAGGATGGAAGTTGTAAAGAATGTGATACCATTGTGCTATACCATAAACTGCTATTTCACTAGATTCTGCATTTTTTGAGGGGAAATCCAGCACCAAAAAAAAAAAGAAAAAAATTATGTGAAAACACCCTTAATTTATTGGAAATCCCTTTCTTCTCAGATACAGTCAAATGCATTATCATAAATATGTTTTACAAATAGTGTTCCCAAGTACAGAGACCACCCTAACTAAGGACTGTGTATAGAAACCTGGGGTTTTCCTGCACAATACTGCTTCTCCAGTTCTAACAGTTATGCATTAATATGGTGTGAAAAACCTATATATAGAATGCTTTTGTTAAAATCAGATTATACTAATTCTATATGAAGTGCTTTAATGAAAAATGCTTAATGGCTGAAATACTATAAGACTGCAGTTAGAGTGCAGGTGCAAAAATGATATTCTACACTCCCTGGAGAGCAAACTTGTACATACTGTGAAATATCAATTAAAGTTTATAGTTGCCTGCACTGGTTAAATGTCTTTTTCATGGGAAATTTTCGTCTTCTCTTATGAAGCACTCACTTGGGTCAAAATGTGTACTGAGTTATGTGGGTATTTTGGGTTATTAAGGAATAGATTTGTTTTACAAGCAAGCTGTAAGCATTCTTTGCAGTTTTTATGAGGTCATCTACATGACTTTTAAATGGTGCTCTTGGCCAACCTCGATTCTCAGATCAGTTCATTAATTCACACAGCTGTCTTTAAAAACTACAAGAATAATATATATTGGAGTCTGGAAGAAAGAGGTAGATTTCAAGGCTGTATTTCAATCAAGAGGCCTGTTGACACCATAAACTATGAGAGGACAGCCTAAGCAGTTTTGTGAACAGCAGCAAGCTCACCATTGAAATACAGCTTTCTTAATTATTTAATTTAGAATATGTGGAGAAAGGGCACAGAATTCTCTTTCATGTGAGCATACCTCCCAGAAAGTGTCAGCTGGGGCTTGTGCAATGTTCAGCATTGGCAGAGGTTGTCCCAAATTAAATCTCATATTCTATGGTATATGCTATGGTAGTCAGCCTGCTCACATGTTTCTGGATCTGAATGGGGAAGACCTGGATTTAATTTCTGATTCTGCCACACTTCCTGGGTGGTTTTGGACAGGTGTCTGGCTTCCCTGTGTTTCTGTTCCACAATTTTAAATTCTGGGATTATAACTCCTTTTTTTCATTTCTTACCTACCCTTTTTCTATCTTCTTAAAAATTTGTGCCATAATCTGTCTGCCAAACAATGTTTGTATCATAGTAAATGCAAACTCTCAAGGTGCTCTTGAAAAGCAAATAAATCTTAAGTACATTAATAGAGGAAAAGCTTTTTAGGAGGAATTTTTAGAAGAATGCAACACATGCCGAAAA
Organism: Anthoscopus minutus; assembly: GCA_013399455.1. Taxonomy (NCBI): domain Eukaryota; kingdom Metazoa; phylum Chordata; class Aves; order Passeriformes; family Paridae; genus Anthoscopus; species Anthoscopus minutus. The sequence continues at coordinate 20,004 of VWYI01036736.1, read as the reverse complement.
ATTTGTATCAAAACTTTCTAAAACCAGCATGTGCTCCCTATTTTTAATATGCCTCTCCATAGTCTTGTAGAGAGCAAAGGTCAAAATCTAAGATTATTTGCAACTAAGCAGGTATATAGTGGAAAATGGATTCATTCAGAATGCGATGACTAAGGCAGTAGGGATCCACCCCAAGATTTTATCTCTTCCCCTTCACTGAAAATAAAAACTGGCACAAAGAGTAAGTACAGCGCTGGAAACTGAGTTACATTTATACTTAACTTTATTTATTTTTTCAAGATATTTGAATTAAGCCAGATAAAGTTGTTTAGAGGCATATTTGAGCTGAATCTTCTGCAGCTGATTAATGGAGAATGTTTTCTGAATTGACTAAATTCTGAATTCTTTCTGAATATGTTTATAATGAAAGAAGTCATCATGCGGTGTTGATTCTAGGTTTAAGCCCTTTCTTTGACTTTAGGATCAAACTATGTTGAGAGCTGTTTGCAACTCACATTTTACAGCCTGTGTTGGCAAGGTGGATGATCTGAGACGCCCTTCAGGTTAGAAAACCTGCAGTAACCTCTGTTCTATCTGCCAGCCTCAGACGGACACTCAGGGCCTGCATGTGTCCACTGTCACTGCTGCAGTATCAGAGATCCTCAAAGGTCTGCTCAGGAAAGCAGAGTAATATCAGCACCAACAGGACCTTGCACTGATGCTGGCATGTCCACTTGCCAAGTAAACACTTGGATTTCAGTCCTTGGGGTTCCTCTTTTTAGAGAGTTTCAGATCAGATTACCTGATTTCTATGGAAGGAAGTGGAAAAGAACTGGCAGCGACACATTTATCACCACTTTACCTGTAAATGTGTGACACACAGATTATTTACCTTCCATGTGCTCTCTGCCTGGCAGCAGATGCTGAAGCAAGAAGAGATGACACAGCAGTTTTCCTGAGGAGTTGTGCCATGGCTGTGCACTGTGATTACCAACAATTTCTTGTCATCGTACTCAGCCTGACCTAGGACAAAACATGGGGGCAGGAGACCAGGCTAGCCCCAATTGCAGTGGGAATGAAATTTTCCCTGGTGAGAATCACAATGAGGGATGCCATCAGCAACATGCTGGTGCACTGCAAAGGTGCAGTGAATCCCTGCCAGAGGCACTGCTGACCAAACAGCATGTGTGGGACGCTGGAAAATAAATACTGGCTACTAATCAAATGTACAGACTTTGAGGAAAGAAATGGAATAGGGCCTTTCACTTAAAACATGGTGCAGTTAAATATCAATGAAGGAGGAACATGAGGGATGCTGGGCAAAGAGAAGCAGAGTTCCTATCCTAAGCCTCCAGGGCATGAATTTATTAACTAGCCTGAACAGAAACATTGAAAGAAGATAGCTGAGTCTCCATTACCACATCCTGTAAGGAAGTCACCATGCACATTAAATGTAGAGAGAGCCCATAAATGACATTGTAACAGTGGAAATCACTGAAGATCAGATATAGTCTGCTTTTTAACTTAGAGCAAGGAGGAATAGCATAAACTATCAACACTGTCTAAAGAAAGGTCTGAAAAAATGCAGGATGTGTGCTCTGAGGAGTATGGAAACTATTCTACCCTGAATTTTGTCAGAGCTCAGAGGCTGGAAAGAGCAGAGCTTTGGGGTCCCTCTAACCACACCACTGCAGGACCTTGGGAAGGGTGATGGTTTCCTCCAGTGGACCTTCTTCCCTCCTACTGCCCATGTGAAATCCAGAACTGTGAATTCTGAGTAACAGCTACCTATTGGTAATACATTATTTGAAGAATGCCTTCTCCCCTGAAGAAGCATGCTATGGCCTGTCACTTGGGGTTTGGCCTATTTTTGCATTTTAACCACTTTATTAGTTAATTTTGTGTTCTCTGAACCACTCCTGTAAGACAATGCTACTCAGCACCACTAGTAATATGCAATATTGAGCAACCAGTCCTACACTGTATTTCCATCATTACCTCTCAAACATCTCATTTAAAGTATCTTTAGTTCACCAGTGAAAAACACTGTGGTTTCTCAAAGTCCCATTTCCCAGTTAGGAGAAAAGAGGCAAGTCTTCTATACATGCCACCTCTCACTAGAAACAGAGAATTTGTGGGTCTTCCATTCCTGGAAGTGGCCACGGCCAGGCCATATGGGGCTTTGAGTAACCTGGTTTAATGTAATGTGCCCATGCCCATGGAAGGAAGGTTGGAACTGATGATCATCAAGGTCCCTTCCAACCCAGCCCATTCTATGATTCACAAATAAAAATTTTCAAAAGCCTCTCAAGTACTTTAGAGTCTACACATCTAATTTCAAATACATCATGTTGTTCTAAATTGCATCTCTCATTCTCATGTCTGACAGGAACTCACGACAAGCATATTTGTGTCTAGAATGCCCTTAAAATATCTTCAGAAGTGTCTGGAAAGAGCCGTAGGCTCTAGCCATGCCTCTGGAAATCTCATTATAGTCCCTGACTCATTCAGGGCAAGTAGGCAGGACTTCCACCATCATGGAGAGTGTGATGAAAGCTGGATGGTACATGGATGATGAAATTCCACACATTGCAAAACCTGTGCCTTGTCAGGATAAATGGTTTCCTCTTCCAGCACAAATCTCTTTTTTCATTTAAAACTAGAATCATTGCCATTGAATACACTGCAAATAAAAATAAAAATCTAAACCCTAGATATAGAGCTTCCTTAGACCTGTTGTTCCTCAGACAGTGTTGACATTTTGTGGAAAAGCAATCAAACAGGTCATAAAATAATTTGTGCTATAGTAGTCCATTTATAACTGTGAAACTGCGAAGGCTGTGAGCATCCCCACGTGGCCATGGGCATCCCCAGGTGCCACTGGAAAAACTAACTCTTGTTTCTTGTGCTTCTCTAATTTTTCTGTTAGGAAGGCACCTAATGCATGAAAAAAGATGCAATATCATTCCTCTACAAGCCATTACATCCATAGTTTCTTCTTGTTCCAGGAACCAGGTAACACTGGCTACTGCCTCTTTGCAGTCTTTGCTATGCTTGGCAGGTAGATGCCACTAAAAAGAAAGAATAACAGGGCTGCCCACAATTGTTTAGTTTGCCTGTTAGCTCAGCTTTACAGTTCACATTTCATGATACCTTTATTGTATAACTCTGACATACAATGTTCAGTCATTTGGCGTGATAGATCACTTATTGGACAGAAAATAGACATTTCCAAAGTCACTTCTGGGGATTATTTTAGTTATCCTAAAAGCATTCCTGGTAAGATCCCTGAACCTTCAAGCTTGCCACATACAGCAGTTGGGAAGACAGCACCATTTCCACTATTTCATTTTTTTTAGCACCACTGGCTTCCAGGAACATTTGAAAGCATTAAAATCACCTGCTCCAGCTTTCTGCCAGTTCCCTTCCAAATTCAGACTGCTTCAATTATTTCATTTTTCTCACTTATGTACTTTATTTCTAACACTGTGTAAAAAAGACATGACACGGGAGTTTTGGCAAGGATGCTCAGGACTTTTCCTCCTTGGGTCATTTCCAGGACAAAGCCAAGTGATTTTAAAAAGTTTACTCCTGCTTCAGGGATGAATTTGCCACAGCAACAGCTGTGCTACACAAATGCTTTTGCCCCTCTCTCCCCCATAACAGGATTTCAGGCGATGGAGCAAAGCAGACGGTCTCTAATTGTCCTAACTGCTGCTACATGGCTTCCTCTTCTACTACTGCCTAGAAGTGAGCAGGAAAAGCAAATGGAAAATACTTCTTTTTTTGTTTGCAACAGTTGTTCTAGTCTGCAGCTGTGTTTAATTAATTACTTGGGTAAGTGAGATGGATAGAAGAGCTTTTCAAAGCTGTTGAGAAGAGAGCTGTCTGCAGCTAATTATACTGTTATAATAATCCCAGGGCATTCCTTAGACTTTTCATCCTCTGACTGAATAACAGTTTAGCAAAATATCCAAGGATCACTTATAGTTTTGAATAAACAGCTGGGAAGAGTGGTGAAGCAAAATAGGATTCACCTAGGGAGAACTAAAAGATTTTCAGCTTGCTCACAGACAAATTATAAAAGACCAGGAAAATACAAGGAGGATTTTCAAAATGTTTTCCCTCCTCTGTCCAAAATATTTATTTAAGTCTGCTTTTTATTTCTTTAGATAGTCGACATGATTCATTTTAACGAAAAGACTTAATACTTATCAGAACCACTTGTGAAAGTTCCTTGTAACTGCCAAGAGGGAAAACCAACCAGAATATCATGTAACATTTTTGCTGATTTTGGGAAGAAAAATATATATGTGAAACTGAAATAGTAACACCACAGAGCCAAAAGAAAGATTTTTCAAGGACTTAATAGCGTGGGTCTTTTTTCCCCCAGAATATACTTTTTGTCAAACATCTTAGGTTACACCTGAGAAATTAGACTGAGGGGGCGAAAAGAGAAACAATAAGTAGCTGGTGAATTGGGAGACCTGCAATAACAAAATGACAAATTGTTTTGTTCTTCCATAAAATGCTGTAAGACAGGTTTCTTCTTTGCATGCGTACTCCACATTGCAAATTGCTCATGCAAGACACAACACATGAATCATATTGCAAAAAGTAAAGAATAAAAATGGAAAAGATCTTCCAGTCTGTGGCCACAGAGTAGTTTTATTTTAATATGTTTATCTCTACATAAGCCTTGGTCAGCTGTCAGCACAGAGCATTTCTCAGCACTTCTACCTATTACAAACACACAGTATCCCAAGAGGCATATTTCTCCTAAAAACATACCTGAAAATAAAGTGCACATATGCAAGGTAAGTACAATCAGTGCCAGCCAATATCTAATGATACCCATCAGAGCCACTTCCAGAAAGGTTTTTCTGTTTGATGAGCTTCCATTCAGGCAAAAACCACAATGGGAGATGACACTTACTTAACATCAAGCTATATCTGAGTTTAAACATCATGATTTTTAATTTTGCTATGTACAAAAACATGTTAGCTCAGAATGTTCTCTTGAGCATGACAGTTCTAAATATTAATGGAAGTGTTAATTTAGCTTTTGTGTTGAGTTCAGCTAATGTTGCAATTGCAGCAGGCTTTTTCAAAAGAGACATATGTTTGCAGAGCTGAGTATGCAGCACCTACTACTTTGACAATGTGCCAGTAGCAGATGCTGTAGGTAGACAGTGGAAAAATATTTCACTTTTGTGGAATAAGCCTGAATATGGGCAGGCAGAAAGGAGAAATCAGTGTCATGCACAGACATCTAGTGCAGACACAGCCTGGAGATTTCATTTGGCTGCCAACTGTAGAGAATTTTCTGCAATTGTTCAGAGCTTTACACACCCAGCAAAGACAACGTTTTTCCAAGTTAAATTTATGTCTGGCACTTTCATTTAGAGCATGTCATTAATAATCTCACCAAAAGAAAGTATCTGAACACCGAGCATCCACAAAAATATCCTTAAAGCAGATGTTGCAATGCAACAGCTTTTAAATCCTGTTGGCCATTTTTGCAAGTATTGATAAACTCCATTAAGGGTAGACTGAGCTTGATCGCACTGCTTTTCCTCTCTGCCCCTCTCCTTTCTCTCAAAGGAATAGGGCTGTAGTTTTATTTTTTTGGTGGGGGGGGTGGGGCAGGATGTTCTCAGTGAGGACAATCAACATTTGAAGCCTTGGAGATGTAGCTGTATCTCACCAGAATCATGAGTGCTTGTAGTTTGGCGCTCTGGTGTCCTCTGAAGGCGACTTACAACTGTCTGCTGAAGGGTCCTAATGGAGGTAACCTCTGTCTGGACAGACATGGCCTTTCAGACCTGCTTTGCATCTCTTGATCTCTTATAAATGATACAAAAGGGGATGGAGTATGGGTGGAAATGCTAAATGTGCATCAGGTGATGTCATGTTTCTTTCTTTCTCTGATATTTCTTTTGCAATTATATTTTCTTGGTTTATGACATGGCCACATAACCCTTTCAAATGAGAAGACAGCTGCAAAGTCAGCACCTGGAATTAAGCACTTGTCATGGAAATATAAGCCTGGATTCTAGATGGGACTGGATCTCTGTCCTCTGTAGAGATGTGACTGTTTCTGTTCAGCTTGGTCAGGAAGAGATCTTGTCTCCAGCCAAGCAAAATGGCATCAATAACTCAACTGCAACAATACAACTTTAGGCTTTGTGTCATCTCCTTTAACAGTCCCTACAGAGTTTTCAGTGGCCTCCGTCTTTGCAGAGTTCTCAGCTAAAATAGATATGTTTAGCAAACACAGGCATGCACATAACAAAAATTTTATGGATTCTTGCTGGCAGTATTTGCTTTTTTGAGTGTGTTTTTTGGTTAAGTGTTCAATTAGTCCTACTGAACACTTTTCCAATTTAAAGGGGAATAAATAGTGGTCTTTTGAGTTCTACTGTCTTCCACAGTCTTCTGAATATGAACTAGAAAATGTCACCACAATCAAGCGCCGAGGGTATCACATTGTGACGGTGAGAAGCGTGGTTCTCAATCCCATCTGAGGCAAAAAAATGTGCAATTTCCTTTTGATATTTCCATTGCTAGTTAGCTGAAGTCAACAATGTCAGACATTTTCTACAGCATGACCTGGACTTCCCAGTGCCAGTGGGAATAAAGTAAATAAAAGTAAAGTGACTAAAGTAAATGAATTCAAAGGATTCCAAGATGATATCAGATAGGCTAACTCACATGGAATTTGCACAATGAGAACCTTTCATAGTGCTATGGACAGCAACAGACTCTTGCACTAGTGTTGCAATAGATTAGTTACAAAGAATAACCTGTCCTTCCCTACACCCCAAAATCCCAAAAGTGATGGAAAAATAAGAGATGACAAAAGTTAAAACAATGGAGACAGGAAAGAGGAAGGAGAGTATGGAAGACCAGCACATTTCTGTAGTCACAGATGCACAGTGTCTGATGATCCCATAAAGATGTAGAATATTCCGAGTGCACTGCATTTTTGGTCACTTCCCTAGGGAATTTACCATTTCAGTGACATATCTCAATGCTGGAGACACTTCTCCCTGGAAAACTTTGTGCCAATTGTTCTTTGCCTCTGGTTCACAGTGGTAAATGAACAAGATAGAGGGAATCAGAAGGTAATACATGGTCTCTCTTCCACTTGGTCTTGAGATAACTCCTTCAAAAGATAAAACTACGAAGTGACTGCTGAGATGGACAAGGCAGCAAATATAAAGGCAGAAAATGTATTTCCCCAACAGCTTCACCACTTCTAATCACACATGACATTTATAAATGAACTGCATATAATAAAGAAAGGCTTTGTTGATTTGATATGTAGCAGGGGGATTTTGTTTTTTTCTATCTCACTGACATAGTTTATGGACCACTTGGCTTTCCATTACTGATTGCACAGCACTCCTGGTTCAGCAATGAGTGCTTACACAGTAAGTTGATATTAAGGCAACGTTCGTAGCATAATTTAGCTTTCTTTTGGCAAAAATATGAGATGGAAACCATGATAGGATTCAGAAGCCTGTGACCAGCCAGCCAGCCACAGCTCAGAGGCTCCCAGCTGATGGTCACTGTTCTGTGACATACATCCACCACATGGAGGATCTGCCATGTCATGGTGCTAATACTTTCTACAACAGGACAGTGTTTAGTAGTATGTTTAATAGGATATGTTATTTTGATATGTCTGTGTTATTTAAACCCAGCTCTGCTTGTTTCAGGGAACAGTTGTAGAGAAATCAAATCTTGTGGCAACTATAGTGTAGAATTTATATGAATCCCAGATTATTGAAGTTATTTTCAAAGGTAGTCACCCTTTACTTTACACTGATTATCTTATGAATAGTGATGATTTCATGTCAAGGAAGCACAATCTATTCTAATAAAATTTTCTTTAGAAGTGAAACTTAGCTTGCAATGGGACTTCATAGAATTTACACTTTTCAGAACTTGAATCACAGATTTTTGAGCTAGAACTGAACAATGAAAAATCCTACAGTTCTATTTGGTAATTTTCTCTTTAATTTTGGCCTAAAGAGCATTGCTCTTTGAAATGCATTTCCCAAATCTTTGTCTTTGTGAAATTTGCTGCCCTTAAATATTTTCTTTGAAATTCCACTTCAGTTAAAGATTTATCCACATTATAATAATAAGACAAAAAAATACTCCTAATAATGATTGTTACATGCATAGTTTGTTGCAGTAGTAGTGCCTTCTGTTAAAAAAAATTTGATTCATATTTCAGATGTACCCTGCTGGACAGTGGAACCCTTGCAGCCTAGATGCTGTCAAGAAGATTGGCATGCTGTCAAAGCCAGAGTGCTTGAGAGTAAAATGAGGCACAAGCAAGAGGTCCACTAACCCACTAAAATGTGTTTGATTGGCTGTGCAAGATCTCTTTATCTTCTAACTCCTTCTAGATTCTCCTCCCCTGCAAGGTCAGGCACTCGGAGGAGCAATTTATAAACTCACAGCTCATATTCTGGTTGCAGTTCCAGAACTGACACAAAATTAAATCAGTCTTGAGTGCAGTAGGATGCAAAAATTACCTTCCCAGTCTACTGAGCCCTTCAAGACTTCTAATAAATCTCCCAGTGGTAGCATTCCAGTGCTGGTTGCCTATCTTCCTTGCCTTACAAAAAGACCTTGAAATGGAAACAGAAGGGTTTTCTTTGAAGTCATATTTCATAGCACAAAAAGACATACACAGAAGCAGCTGAATTAAGTGGTTTCCCCTCTCGTTCAAAGTATTTTCTGAAAAGTCTTAAATGGGACTTTTTAGTTAATCCCCAGAACTCTTAATTGCAGGGGCCACGGCACATGTGAAAGCAGGAGCTGATATTGACAAAAGCTCCTTTTAAAAAAAAGATGAAGGAAAAACACCTTAAAAATATGCAGGCTATAAGAAACACTGTTAGGCTTCATATAATTGCATTCCTCCCCTGAAAATTAAAGCACTCACTCCTCCCTAAAAAAAATTAAACTTAAGCAAGTATATTCACTTCATCTTAAAACTGGCACTGAGTGAAAATGAAATATATCCCTGCATATTTATTAAATTGAGCAAGCCATAATTATCTCTAGAAAGATTTCCTGGGCTTCAGCAAGAGATATGCTGAGTTTTAGAGCAATCCTTTCACTTTTGTGGAGAATCAGGAATGAGTCTCAAGGCTGGTTCTGGTCCTTCCAGAGCCCAGTTGTGACCTGGCATGGGCTCCCTGCGCTTTCACATTGGCTTGTTCCTCTTTCCCAAGAGCTCATGGAGCTGCAGGACTGGCAGGGCCACATGAAGGCATGGTCCCTGAACAGAGGGGCCCAGGAAACGCCCCCACGCTGAGCATTACCTGAGGATGATGCCACTCAGGGGAGGAACAACTCCCAACAGAGAGAGGGTGACTGCCCCAACATGGGTGGCCACAGGCACTGAGAAAATTTTCAGAGCCTTCATGAAGGTCACCCCATCCTTTCATAAAGAGCTGCTGTGGTTTGTTTAATGTCAGGCTTTCTGTTGCTTGAACCAGATTAAATACTGTGCAGTGGACATGGACACCAGCCCTGGCCCCTTTCAAACTTTGGTCCCAACGCTGATGCAGGCTTTAGCCTGGGACCCACTTCTATTTTCAGTGTAGAGCCCTCTGAACCTGTTTGTGTGCAAGTGGGCTCCAGGAGGAACTCCCACGTGAGTGACCTGTGAGGACTTCATTTTGTTTAAGGCTGCTTAAAAGTGTTATTGGAAAATTCTGTAAGGCAGCTCAAGTGAGTGAAAATGATTTGCTTGGGATGAATGTAACCACCAGTGCATTACTTCACATAATCTAAACAGAGTTTCAGGCACACTTCATCTATCATTCCCTGAAAGAGGGAGGCAGAGTTAATGCTCTCTGACAAATATTATATTTCTCAGGCAGCCTTGGTGCTGTCTTCCACATTTCCTGACCCACTTTGATTAGATATATAAACAGAACAACTAAAACACAGGTTGGATTTTGCTGTTGGAAATGCAAGATAAGGATACCATAAAGGCTCATCAACACCCCAGCCCTTTCTGTAATAGACACCCAGTGCTTGTGAGATTGGAGATTCCTTCTCAGTGCTGTAAGATGAGTCACTTGGCTAATAACTATGATTTATAACAGCATTTTAATTGCTCCCTGGGCTCTCTGATGAAGACAGAAGAGGGCAGGGTGTTAGACCTCAGGACAGGGTCCCTCAGTGCAGGGGAGAGGGGAGAGCAGGGCTGATGTCCAGCAGTGAGTGAGCATCACTTGAAGGGCAGCTGGAGAAGCCCGGGAGGACAGAAGGAAAGGATGCCAGGCAGAGCCACTCATGGCTCCTGGCAGATGGTTTGCTAATGCTGACAGTCTCCTCCGAATCTAACATGAATGTAAGGGACAGGACTTGGAGCTGGTAATGAAGAGGGAAAACTCCAGCTCTTCCATGTTGCTTTTGCTACAAAAACCTCTTGATTTTTGCCAGCAAACCTCTTGGTGCTATAACTCTGTAGTGAGTGTTTGTGTAGGTTTAATTTCCCTTAAAAACACCCACAGCCTCAAATATATTCATTCATTAGCTCTAAGTGGGCCCATAGCCACATCTCTGGGCATGTACACAAAGAGTAATCAGAAGAAAAATAGGACATTTCTTTCCTAACATGTAAACCTTCCACATCCATCAAACTGCAATTCCCCCGAAGTCTGTCCTCACTGCTTACTTTCCCAGAAAGAAGCATTACAGAGCAACTTGGAAATCAGCAAAAAAATGTACAAAGCACATCCTCACTATATTGCTAATCCAAAGGCCTCAGAGGCTAACTGAGAGCTGGCAAGAAGAACAAAAGAGTTTTTTCTATCTGGTTTCCCTGATACAATCGTGCTAAAACATTGGCTGGAGCAGTAAAGGCTTAAGAGAGCACTCCAGAGAGCTGGCCTTGTGCCCTATCTTTGGATCTTCACTCATTGTTTTGAGGAGAAGAGTACAAACTGAGCAATGCCACCTTCCTCAGGCTGTACAGAGAGGCATCTTTCAGGCTGCTAAATTGTCACTTGTTATTGCCAACCATACAATCTATGTATCCTGATTAACCAAAACCCAGATTTAATTCTTCATTTTGTACCAGAAGTAAGAGTCTAATGCTCCTGTCTTGTCTATCAGATACCAAATTTATATTTCTACTGAATATTGAGATAGGGAGAAGAGCATCCCATGGTTATTGTCTTGTGGGTCTTTTATTTGGTGAAATCGTTATATAAAGAGACCAAAGAGTTTTTTAATGGAAAAAAGGAAAAAAAATAGCAAACAAAAATTCTGTCACTCCTAGGAAAAAAAAAAATGGGTATGGTCTTCAGCCAGAGAAACAGAGAAATAATTAAATTTGTTTTAACTTCTCCCAGAGATTGCCACACCAAACTGGTGGCGAGGGAGGGGTCTGGCTGCAGGCAGCTTATGTTTGGCCATGTCATGCACAACCCCAGCAGGCAAATCTGTGATCAGGATAAACTTACAGAGAGGACAATTTAATGAGGGTCAGTGTCTACAGTTAGCGAGGACTCTCCAGCATGCACTGGGCTGATGCAGCAGGGGGGAAGAGGCTAACAGCTCAGTCACCAGCTCAGTCCACAATTAGCTGATTGCTTACCCAGCTCTGCTGCAATTTACAGAGGGTAAATTGGATTCCATGGAGCCTGCTTTAGCCCTCTGTGGGTGAACATTAGTGTCAATGCTCCCTGTGAGCAGAGCAAGGCTCTGTGATGGGTGTCACTTGCAGGGACAAGGGAACCTTTGGACAACCTGGACCCTTGTCCAGGGTCAGAATAGCAGAGAAAGAAATAAAGGCAATTCGTAGCCTGCAATGACAAATGAGTTAATTTAGGAATTATGAAGAACAGGCTAGCGTTTTCTATTTTTCTCTCCTTCTCCATTGGAACTTGCTTTCCTTTAATCGACCCATTTAATTGACTGTGCTTGAATAATCTTCAGGTTGCTGCCTACATTGAGCCCCTCTGGAAGCTGACTTCAAGCTCTCTGAAGTAAAAATGGAACTTTGTTTTCAGTGGTCTGTGGGACTTGCTCCCACGGTCATTATTATGCTGTCACTTCTGTGCAGTTGTTAGTTAGCCTAACAGCCATGAATGGGGAATGAAGAATCACTCATTGAGGCAGCTACACCATCCCTCCACTTCCACAGTTGCAAGCTATGTTACAAATGCTGGCAAGATGTGGTATTACAGAAAGGGCATCCACAAGGTTCTGCAACCCTGAAAGTCTCTCAGAAAACATGATATGGCTTCAATTTGGGAAAGCCCACACCTGTTATAGTACATATGACACCTGCTACACCTGTCTTGCCAATCACTGCCTTGCCTTGCCTTGCCTTGCTGGTTCTGGTATAGAAGGTAATCTTAAAAAATATTGTCTTATTTTTATGACATTACCACAGTAGTACATATTCTTATAACATTCTGAGGTTGTATTGCAGGAAAAGTGCAGGCCACTGAACCAGTGAGAGCCATATGGCGGAAGCTCAGTTTCTACGGAAAATTGGAAGATTCTAATTAATTAAGGTGGCCACCCAGGCTACCACTGCTTTGGGAGGTTATTTTTGTCCTGGAATATATAACTCACGCTGCATCACGTTTGGTTTTCCTGGCTGCTGGTTGTTAAGTGCACCCCACAAAGGGAGAAGGGAGGTCTAGGGGGTGCCTGGTTCAGCGCTGCTTGTGTTTCATGTCCCCGTAGCTTCTGCTTGCACTGGCTGACCTGATCTTGCTGATAGAAGCTGAGAGGCAAATGCTGTGCTAGCATGGAGGTGGTGTCAGTGAACAGCAACCTGATGTATTTTGAGCAGCAAGGGACCATATACTCTACTCACACTTTGACAGAAGTACAGGTTTGCTACTTCTTCATATTAGAATGGTCCTGGTTGGGGATTGTGTAGCACAAGGCAAAATGTCAGTGGTAGTTTTCCTCAGGCTGTATTCAGACATCCCACAGACATCCCACACATGCTCTGATATCTGACTCAATTTGCTGGAAAGTTTGCATGAACTTCTTGAGCATTTCTAAAGTTTTTGAGGCTGAGAATCCCATATCTTGACTAAGGTGCAAGTGTGTGTCCCCAGGCAGGGACTGGGATTTCCACCTGCCATCAGAAAGACCTTCAGGCATTTCCTAAATTCCTAGGCAACATGAAGGTTAAATGTGGCAGCAAAGTAGGGAAGACTCACTGCAAAAAACACCTCTTATATCTAAAAAATGGAGTATCTGTAGTAAACTACCCTAAGGCTCTCAGTTCCATTGGAGTAAAACAGCAGAGCAATTACACATTCCACTCTCTGGGGTGCAGGTAAGCACATGGACCTGGAAGGCATGGGGCAGGGCTCAGAGCAGGTTGCCTGTGCTGGGTGAGGGCTCAAGTCCCAGCACATTCAGGTGTGGCATTCAGGCTGCATCTGGAGTACTGTGTCCAACTCTGAGCTCCCCAGTACAAGAAAGACAAGGAACTACCAGAGCAGGTTTAGCAGAGAGTTACAAAAATGATAAGGGGGCTGGGGCATCTCTCTCATGAAGACAAGCTGAGGAAACTGGACCTGATTAGCCCGGGTAAAGAAGACTGAGAGGAGATACCAATGCATACATGTATTTGTCTTAATGGCCAGACTCTTCAGTGGTGCTCAGGGCCAGGACAAGGGGCAACAGGCACAAACTAAAACATAGGAAGCTCTATCTCTGTGTGAGGAAAACCTTTGAATCTCCAAGGGTGACAGAGGACTGGAACAGACTGTCCAGAGGTTGTGGGGTCTCCTTTTCTGGAGATATTTCAAAGCTGTCTGGATGAGATTATGTGCAACCTGCTCCAGATGAATCTGTTTTAGCAGGAGGGTTGGTCTGGATGATCTCCAGAGGTACCTTCCTATAGCAGTCATTCTGTGATTCTTTGATGTTCATTTATATTTTCTTCAGCCTCTCTTATCAGAGGTTTTAACTTTTCTTAAAATCTAGGAAATAACATCCACAGGCCTAGATGTGTATTATTGCTTTGTTTCAAAATTCAACAGTAAGCTCTTTGCCGATTAGTCAGTCTTTATTTAAAGGCTATTGTGTAAGTCAGGATTTTAGACATTAAAAAGCAGGCTTTTACATCGGGGAATATCCATGCTGGAACTAGGATTCAATTGTTTCACTCTAGAGTCATTAATGCATGTCTTATGAGTTCTTCAGGAATAAATGCTGCATTGTTGTGTTTGTTCAGATAAGTGGACAATGCTTTTATCTCTTCTGGAAAACAAACAAAACTCCCTTGCGACTCACAGCCACAGTGTTTTGGACTCCTGGCTCCAGACTTAATTCCCCCAGCATCCCTTGCCTTTTCTTTCACCAGTGAAATTTAAGAAGCTTTATAGTACTGATAACTTTGTTGTCCCATACACAGCAGTCCCAGGCAACTTCTGAACTAGTGTCAATAGACCACCTCCCACGTTTTCTCCTCTCCTTTAAGATCTGCCATAATTGCCTGCAGCCCCCGGCTGGGTTTGATGCGCTTTTTATTTGTAGCTCCGCCTCCTCATCTGACACTCACTATTCCACGCGGTTTCTTCTTAGCGTCTCTGTTCATATATATAGATTTCACAGTTAAGAAAACAGCTATTTTAACACTGGGTGTTCATTTACTTATGTTTTCTGGAGAAAGTGAGATTGTGCACCTCAGAGTGTGCCATGGCCAGGAAGAGGGACTGGCATCCTCTGTGCAACCTGTGTCTGACCTCTCTGTGTGACAGCACCTACCACACAATTGATCTCAGTCTAAGGAGACTTCATAGATCCACCTCAGCTGCTGTGTAGCAACACTTAGGATAATCTCTCAGGTCATGGGAGACTTCCCAGCTTCAGGCCACAGGTGATGTTGTGTCTTAGAGGCAGTAAAGGTGGATTTCAGCAGTCATCTTCACTATCTAAGCTCCTTTTACAGTGTTTAGAAATGCACATTTCTGCCTTACTTTCCTGTAAGAAGTTTATGCGGGAAACTCTTTCACTTCTCCAAATGTTTTTCATGGTTGTACCAGACTCACTTTTGTCCCTCCATCCTTCTACAAGATCCCACTTTTCTAGTGGGTGGGAGGGTAAATGTGCACTCTTCTGATTGTGTTCTCTGCTTCTGCTTTATCTGACATAATTGTAGCATGTTTTTTTTTTATCCCCAATGCTCATTTGCTTATGTTACAAAATATTAGAGTACTTTTCAAAACAAAATATCATTTATTTGACTCAGATGACGGAATGAAGAGAATAGAGAAATATTTCGGTTAGTTTTATATATTTATTAAGAAACATAAAGTAACAGAGGTGTTTCTTTTTTGCATACCCAAAGTTTTACTGTAAATAACAAGGGAATAAAATCTAATAAAATTAAATCAGTCCAGCTCCATTAATTATCAAAGTTTAAGGTTAAAGGCTGAAGTGACACAGACTCCCTAATTTTTCCTGTGTGTGTGAAACTTGTCCACAAAACATTTACAGGACTATCAGACAGCTTTCTTAAGGGAGAAATACTCAGGGCCCAAACTTAGACCAGATACAGATTTGAAACTAATCCCACCTCTCCTCAAAACTAAATGAGGTAAGTACATTCAGAGCACCCTACAGACTCACTGGAGCTATCTGAGATTCAAGCTGTCATCTTTCCTTTTGTTGCATACTGACACAACCACAACTAAAATCCAACAAGAGGAGATGTCTCTCTCAGGTGGTCTTTGGAGTGCCAGACTCCAGCCTGCTCCACACAGCTCAGGGGAGAGGTGCTCCTCTGCCCATGGACTGCTTTACCTGGGCTGGGAGTCACATTGCTAGGGGCAGCCCTCAACCTTGATTACTTTCAGCCACTTGACACGATTGTAATTACCTCACAGACCAGGCAGATATGCCAGGAAATGTTAAAATCTGAGATTGCAGGAAGTGAGTCAGCTCAGGCGATGAGAAATGACTCTGAGGTACATATGGCTATTTCTCACAGCATCACTCCCATGTTGCCTTGCTGAATCATTCCCATGGACATTGCCAGCTCCAGGGATTACCATCAGGACTGAGATGAGAAGCACACTTTGTGCTTTTAAGTTTAAATGTTCTTAACTCTCCTTATCCTTGATCCCACGTGGTTGAATGCAGCTGAGTTTGACGTTGCTGTGAGCAGCACTGTTGTACTCAGGTGGGCCAGTGGTACCTCGGGGTTTCTGTCCTCTGTAATGTGGTCACACTAATGTCAATGTTAGTCTCAGTTCCTTTCCCTTTATTTTTTACTCCAAGTTTCCAGCCTGTTTGAACCTTCTGTTTTTCACAGCCCTGTTCCCTGCTGCCCTCCTCAATTTTTAGAGTGCAGTCACACCTCTGGATAAATAAATACTAACAACAGTACTAAAAATTTCTGAAATGAATAGCTTTAAACTTTGCACTGCTTTTTAAGCTGTGATTCCCAATTATGAAACAGCATACAATGCATCACTTCGCATCACTTTCATTGCTTACTGTCTTGGCTTCTAAACCAAATCTTACCATTGCTGAGATTTTTCCCAGCCTGAGTGTCCTGGTTTCAGCTGGGATAGAGTTAATCTCTACAACACTGATACATTCAAGCATCTGAAGCATCTTTTCTCGTGATTATTGTGATATTGTCTCAATGCATTTCTGTAAGTATGTTAATATCTTTACCTAAGAGGTTCAAGTGTGCCTGAGTGGCCTGTGCATGGACCAACCCATGCTCTGGCCCACACAAATCTTTCTTGCAGTGCTTGTGTTACTATGGATTTACATCTTGACATCACCCAGTGTCTTTTTACTGCTCAGAAAATGCTGCCTTTAAGCAGTATTATTACTTCTGGTATTAGGGATTTTCTCCTGTGTCATTCTTTTTATCTTCTCAATCACTTAAAAAAGAGAAAGCTCAAAAAACTCTCCTACTGACTGTAAATCCAGGGTGAGGTTTGCTACACTCCTATACTTTGTTCATTACATAGGCCAAATTCCTGCCCACAATGAGACCCCTTGTCAGACAGTCAATGTAAAGACAGCTTACAACTGATGCATACCATGCTGTGACTCCTTACACCTAGAGGGCAGGGTAAAAGGACAATAACCTAAGGGAAAATCTGCCTCTAGTTTCTTCTCATGGGTCCTTCTCTACAGATGAAAGATACTTTCTCATCTTTCCTTTCTCTTGCTACATGCTCTGCTTATGGGCATTTCATCTCACAAAACAAAAATCTAACCAATGAGAAGGACCACCACTTTGTTTATATAGGTTCCTCTTCTTTCTAGATGTCTTATGTCTAGATCTCAAGGGTTTGAAATCATTCCCAGCTGATTTTGGGGAGTAGGGATTGAAGCAAGTTATTTCCTATATACTGAAATGAGCCTCACTCTAATCCACTTCAAATCTAGGCACTTCCAATTTTTTTCTAAGAATGTATTTATTGCTCTAGCTAACTTTCATTTACATGGCAATGCATTTTGCTAGTTCATCCTTATCAGTAAGAGTCTGATTCTAGAAAGGCAAGCAACTGGATCTTTGGTTTCAGCAAAGGATTGCCATCTTGTTTCAGACTACCAGCTCACAGACAAACATCATTTCTTCCAAACTGTGACTCCTGTGTGGAACACAAATGAGGCACAAATGAGTTTCCCAACAGGAACTCATGGGAGTGATCTGGTTTTGGAGGGAGGAGATGGCACCATTGCCTGAACCATACTGCCATTCATCTTGAGGAGAAAGTAGTGACAGCACTGATGAGCAGCAGAAAATGAAATGGATTATTTACCCTATCATCAATGTTTGGTATATAATCTTGAAAGACAAAAGGTGACTATGTGTGCCTAGAAGAACTGTCAGTACCCCAACTGAAAAGGTGCAACTTCCATACAGATTGAAGGGAAGTGTGTGAGTACTGGGTACAGGTACACACAGTTTGCAGATACTATATTCACACCCAGAGGATACATTTCAGTTGAATTTACCCATATTAATTCCTAAGTGTGAAATTAAAAATTCACATTATGACACTTTTGGCTGTACCTAATATGTAATGTATCTAGCCAGGTGAAGGTTGGTCTCCTCTCCCATGTAGCAAGCAATTGATCAAGAGGAATTGGATCAAGTTGAGCCAGCAGAGGTTTACAGTGTATTAGGAAAAAATCCTTCACTGAAAGGGTGGTCAAGCATTGCAACAGTCTGCCCAGGAAAATGAAATCACTGTCCATGGAAGAGTTAAAAACCCATGTAGATATGGTGCTTAGACACATGGTTTAGTGGTGGACCTGGCAGTGCTAATGGTTGTACTCAAAGGTCTTTTACTTTACCTTACTTAGAAGTCTTTTCCAACTGTAACGATTCTAACAGGATTGCTTCTAGAGATTGCTGAAATGGCCCAGTATCTTCAGCTCAGTCTGTACAATTTTTAAACTGTGATTTATATTCCAATTGTACTTGTACTCCTCCTTAAACTCTATACCTCTTGTAATTAGGCTTTATTAGACAGTTCTATCACCTGAAAATTAAAAATCTTAGTCTACTGATCTCCATAGAAAGCTAAGTAATTAATTCAATGTTGTAATATTAGGTAATTATAAAATATCTTATTTCTATCTTTCTGTATAAAATTGGAAAGGAAAACTTCTCAAATTGTGGACACTCAGAGAAGCTGAGGGTATATAAAGGTCTCAGAGCTCTGTTTAACAAGTCTTGAAAGGCTCAATTTTTAAAGCTATGACTGCTGACTGCTTTGTTTCTGTAACCATACTTCTGATCCTCTTCACTCAAAACAGTGTATTTAGATCCCATTTACTTACCCAAAAATGCTATCACTCACTGCCATCTAGTGTTAATGGAACAGACTGCCAGAAATTTAAAATCACTTTTGCTATTACATTTTTCAAGTTTGGCCCTATCCTGAGAACCTGAGCATTCTTTCTACTGACAGAGGGAGCTGCAGATGCACAGCAGTGCAGAAAACCCAACAGGTTATTCACAGGAATAGATCTGACTTTAGCAGCCACAGCAATTTCAGTTATATTTTTACTTTTTCTGCTCTGACTCTGCTTACATGTTCTCTCCCTGTTTCACTGTGTCACACCAGGCTTGGCCCTGGAGCAGATCTGCCCCTACAGCAGCCTCCTCCTTTCTCTGTTTTACCTGTCAAGGATTTAATGTCTCAAATCTGGGGTAGAGCAGTTGGGTGGGAAAGAATTTTGCCCACTGAACATCTGTGGAAATTTTAAGGCACAAGACACACTAATTTACATCTTCCAGTGTTTTATGGAGAGTGAACAAGTCCTGTACAATGTGAATTACCTTCTGGTGACTGCCTTTTGAATAAACAGGAATCATAATTGGTTTCTATGAAAAGAATTAAAGTATACTAAGTTCTTAAAAAAAAAGTCTAAATTCAAAAGCAGACCACAGAGCTTTACCGCCATGTATAGTCATAATTAGTTTATTAGCACTGGTTTGAAACAAATATATTGGGGTACTTAAGCACATTGGGGTACTAAAGCATATTTATTTCTAAATTTAATATATTACCATATATTACATAATGCACTGAATATTCAGTAAATGAAATAATAAAACCAAAGTGCAGATTAAAGCAGCAAGATTAGTTTTAGGTTATCAGGAAGGCCAAAATCACATCAGCAGTGTAAGGACAGAAAGCTGTAAATGGCTAATATTAAAGATGTCGTTCTATCACTGCTATATGCATGCTAGTACAAATGATCTCTCTATGAATTGCTTCCACTTATCTAGAAAAGAAAGTAGCTCTTCCATTACATTACAACTTCACCCTTTATCTCCTACCTTTCAGGCCTGATCCTGCAGTCCCTACTCAGCAAAACTTCCAATGCACTCTGTCAGATTAGTTTCATACTTTTTCTTGAAGCTACATTAAGGCCCATTGGCTCTCTCCAGACATTTAAATAGCAAATGACTAGAATCTAATTTCTAAAAATTTAGAAATTCTAAAAATATTCGTAACAGAAAAT